>CM072515.1:4276895-4344395 GCA_036898135.1 Oncomelania hupensis | reverse complement strand
AAACCATGGACCCGTGTGTGGTCACGCCACTTTGTGAAAGGTAAGCATTTTCAATAATAAATTGTTCAATGGTTCACATGCATTTTGTTATTTGTCTTACTAGGCCATTGCGAAGTTGCAGCTGCCCACTTTCACCGACAACCTGGCAGTAGTAAAATCTGCCATTTTTGAGCAGGTCGTGTGTTGGAGGGTTTTTAGATGACTTTTGCTCTGTTCTCACATTTCATAGATAGAATGTGAGTTTAAGCTTCGTGATATAAAGACTGGGACTGTATTTGTTTTTTGTTTTTTTCAAATTTCACGTTTACTTGAATACAAAAAATAAAAATTAAAAAACACCACACACAAAACACCTGAAGAGAAACACGTGTTGTTTACCTTTCTTCCAGAATCACAGAGGAAAGACTAGAGACGAGTAGAGTGCTTCTTTTGTTTATCATGCAAGTCAATATTTTAGTGTAGTTGTTATTACATTTTGAGTTGATTTTGATGACAGGAAAACGTGCGGGTTCTATCAAGATGATGCGCCCAACTGGATCCCAACTGGATCCCAACTTTGCACCTTGGCTACAACATTAAATGTGCATCCACTGATGTGGACCGGTTTGAATGGAAACAGAAGAGAGAGCAACAGAAACAAGGAAATGCCCACAACAGTATGCAATGAATATTTACTTTATGAAATATTTCATGGTTTATCTTCAAGTGTAAAGAAATTGTGTTTTTGAAACAATGCTGCCTTTCTAAAATGCACTTTTTAATGTTTGTAAATCTAACATTGTCATGTATAATGCATCGCCTTCGTATTTAGATATTTGATGTGGTCCATGAAATTATGCTTTTTGAAGGTAATGCAGTTGTTAGTAAGTGCACAGGAATGCAGTTTTCCAGGGAAGCATGCACCCAGATCCAGTGTTAATTTTTTTCTCTCACCACAACCCGTTCCCACCACTTCATCGTGGTGAATCTTAATTCATCAGTATTAAACTACAGTTAAATAAACTGTCTTCAGTTTTCATTTTGGTTAATTTGAAAAAAGCCACATCTTGTCTTATAGATGGCAGGAACACTGATTGCCAAAAATAAGCATTTACTCATACTTTTGAGTAAAAAACAAAAGTGAAACATTTCAAGGCAGTATGATCACCTAAAAATAGAATGTGCTTGAAGTAAACAAATAGTTATGTGTATGTTATGGTTCTTATTTGTGCAGATCATGCTGAGGACGGTAAGAACACCACAGACAGTGACGCATCTATGGGTGATCTTGGAGGGGACACTGATTTAGAACTGGGTGAAGAAGCTACTGATTTGAAAGGAACTGTGGAGCAGGAAGTCCAGACCGACATGACCATTTCCTACCTGGAAGCCATGGAGTCTGAGTTTCAGACCCTAAGAACAGAAAACCTCACTCTTCGTATGAAACTGAATGCCAGCACTATGTCAGATGACTTTTTTTTTAAAAGAAGATGGGTCTAGAGATGATGAGAAGGTTAAATATTACACAGGCCTACCATCTTTTTTGACTCTTGCTGTTCCGGTGTCATTCCTCATGCCTCATATTATTAGTGGGCCCAGATCAATCACAAGCAAAATTTCAAGAAGTGTTAATGGTCCTCACTCAACTGAGGTTGAATCTGCCTGTACAGGTCGTTGCTGATTTGTTTGGCATTTCTGATGCTTATTGTTAACAATAATTATCATGGAAGCTTGGTTTTGTATCCTTCTTGTTTTTATTATTATTATTACTTCCAACTATGTAGTTTTGTTGACAATAACTATCATGGATATTAAACTCACGAACAGCAAATTTTGTTCTCCTAGATCATCACGAAGCTTGGTTTTGTATCCTTTTTGTTGTTATTATTATTAATTTTAGTAGTATTGTTATTATTAGTGTTATCATTGTTCCTATCCTGTCTTATCCTATCCTGTCCCGTAACCCGGAGGTCGTAGGGGCACCACAGATGATCGTTTAACCAGCATACTCCATCTTTCTCTGTCCTCAGCAGCACTGATGGCTTCGCTCAGTGTCAAACCAGTCCATTCTCGATTGTTGTCCTCCCACCTCGTTTCGGTCTCCCTCTTCTTCTACCTCCTTGCACCGTGCCTTGCAGAATAGTCTTTGCAAGGGCTGATGATCTGGTGACGTGGTCATACCATCGGAGTTTCTGTTTCTTCACCACTGTGAGCAGGTCATCGTGTTGTCCAATGGCTTGTGTGATGGTCTGTCGGACTTCATCGTTGGTGATGTGTTGGGTATAGGAAATGCCCAGAAGTCTTCTGTAGCACCTCATCTCCATGCTTTGTATTCTTCGTTGGAGATCTGCTGTGAGGGTCCATGCTTCGCAAGCATATAGGAAGATGGAGATGACAAGGGAGCGCAGCAGTTTTCCTTTGGAATGTAGATTGATGGTCCTGTCTTTTTAAATGGGCTTCAACCTTGTCAGGGCAGCAGTTGTTTGTGTGATCCTGGAGAGTACTTCCTGTCGGGACCCATTGTCTGATACAATGGCTCCTAAATATTTGAAGCTTTGCACTGTGTTGAGGGATTGGCCTTGGACTTTGATGTTCGTGTTGATTCCATTGGTGTTGTTGGTCATCATTTTGGTCTTCTCTGCACTTATTTCCATTCCATAAGCTCTGGAGGTGGTGTCAAGCCTCTGTACCAGCTGTTCAAGTTCTTATTCCTCTCCAGACAATCCATCAATGTTATCCGCAAAACAAAGATTGGGGATTGCTCTACCCCCCATGCTGACTGTGCCTTCATGATCTGCAAGAGCATCTGACATGATGCGCTCTAGGAAAATGTTGAAGAGTGTTGGAGAGAGTATGCATCCTTGACGCACACCGATTGTTGTTCTGAACCAGTTCCCGATGGCGCTGTTGTGGAGGACTGCACTGGTAGCCTTGTCGTACAGGCTTTTGATGACTTCAATAATTTTAGGGCTGATGTTGTACACTTTCATTGTTGCCCATAGAGCTGCATGCCAGACTCGGTCAAACGCCTTCTTGAAGTCTATGAACACATAATATAGATGTTGTTGGTGCTGTAGGTATTTCTCACAGATTATTCTGAGGTTGAAAATCTGTTCAGTGGTACTTCGCCCTGCCCTGAATCCTGCTTGTTCTTCAGCTATGATTTGTTCACCTTGGGGTTTCAACCTGTTGAGTATTATTTTCAGGAGGACCTTGCTGGGATGGCTGATGAGGCTGATGGTGCGGTAATGTTCACACTCCTGAAGGTTATCTTTTTTGGGAAGAGTGATGACAAGCGACTGGGTCCATGGTATAGGCCACTCCCCACTCTGCCAGATCGTGTTACAGATAATGGTGAGGGCATCAATCATCGCTTCTCCTCCTGCTTGTAGCAGTTCCGCGGGTATGTTGTCCACTCCCGCTGACTTTCCTTTCTTTAGCGATTGCACTGCTGCCTCAATTTCTTCCCGGAGAATTGGGAGGATTTCTTCTTCTTCTCTGTTCTCGGGACATGCTAGATCTGATGGGTCTCCATTTGGTGAATAGTTGTAAAGGTCAGAGCAGTACTCTGTCCATCTGTCCAGGACTTCTTGTTCTTCTGTTAGGCATATGCCAGACTTGCTTTGGATCGTGGAGACTTTGGGCTGTTTGACACTTGTCAGCCGCTTTACAGACTGGTAGGCCTACTTGCTGTTGTTCTCTATTTCCTGGCATTGATCTTCTATCCAGTTCTCCTTTGCTGTGCGCATGCCTTTTCGGATTATCATTGTTACCATATATTATTAGTCTTGTTGTTGCTGCTGTTGTATTAGTTTAATTAGTTGTATTGGTATTATTATTTTTATAATTACTCTTATGATTACAATTATTTATTATTATTATTATTATTATTATTATTATTATTATTATTATTATTATTATTATTATTATTATTATTATTATTATTATTAAATCACCATCATCACCTTCATCAGGTTTTCACCAGTACTCAGTATTGTAATTTTAAAAAGATAGTTTTGCTGAAGTCATTAGTACTTTGTCGCACCTAGTTATTCCGGGAACCTAATATTGCTGTCGTTAGTGCAAGGTGTATGCAGACAGGAATGAAGGGGTGGGTGCACGAGGAAGCATGTGTGTATGTGTGTGCATGGATGTATGTGTGAGTCAACGAGTTGAGTGGTAGAAAGGATGAAAAGTATTTAAGTGCGAGTGTATAGATACAGGAGTGAGGTGTTATGGATGGCTAGGATGGGTCTAAGGCATGGAGGAATGGGTGGGTTTGAGTGGTTTTGTGTATTGTGGAATAATTATCTGTGTGTCTAATGTGTACGCAGGGGTATGTGACTGGATATCTGTTTAGGCATGTGTGCTAGTGGTGATAGATTTGTATATCGGTATGGAAGTTGTGTATGATAGTATATCAAATGTATTAATATTGTATGACTATGTTTTTGATGTTATCTCTTTTCTTGCATTGCAAAACAAATATCCATGCCATGTGTTTGGACAATAAAGACTCTTGAAGTGATGTGAAGCTGTTTGAAAGTATTGTTTTATGTGGTATGTTCTCACATAAATGTCTGTTTATGCATTTCAGTATGCTATGGAATATCATGTAATAATGATGCTCTCGCTGTGAGAGTTTGTGTTTAGTAGTAGTATAGGCGATGACTGTGTGCGCGCCTTTGGGTATGTTTGTGCTAGTGCGTGTGGCTGTGCATGCATTTGTGTATGTAGGTATGCGTGTGTGCGTGCGTGTAAGAGAGAGAGAAAGACAGAGAGATGTTAAATATAAAACATTCTGCCATTGTCCAACACCAAATTGTTGTATCTATTACATGTCAATTGGCGAAATAAAATAATTTCTGTTATCCTTGTGGTAGAGTGATCCTCATTGAGAATTAAATTACAACGTTGCAACAATGAAAGTGTGGTTACAACATTATTGTGCATTCTGTCCATACAAATGTTTGTGTAGAACTTCCTTTATCCCCCTTACCCCCTCTCTGTCTCTCTATCTCAAGCAAGAATGGTGTTAAAGTGAAGAATGGAAGTAGTTTAAAGTGGCTTTAAAATTTACGCTTCAACGTATCAATGGTCAATGTTTTTTAACAAATTGTTTCATGTCAGTTTAACAACATAGCATATTAGGTAGCCATATCACCATCAAGTAACATTTCACGTAATAGGTAGCCGTGGTGGTGAACTGCTTAAGTCGCCATTCACAGGCAGGTAACCATTCACATTTAGGTCGCCTGTCGTAAAAATGGGTTCAAAATTAAGTAGCAGTTCACAAATATGGTTAAGTAGACATTCACATTATAGGTAGCCGTTCAAAATAGTAGGTAGCCAGTTCACAGTGATCGGCTACCTAAATGGTATTTAGGTCGCCAAACCGGTGGAAATAAAGGTTCACCACCACCTCCACCACCACCACCACGAACTACAACATATCCGCTCCTTTCTGTTCATTTTCGCTCTAACACTTTTCTAACTGTATTATTTGCTTGATGTTGGCCTAACTTCTTCTTCTTGTTCTTCTTCTTGTTCTTCTTCTTCTTGTTCATCATCTTCTTCTTCTTCTTCTTCTTCTTCTTCTTCTTCTTCTTCTTCTTCTTCTTCTTCTTCTTCTACTTTATTTATTTATTTATTTATTTAATTTAACGTCTATTCACATTTGTGATATTAGACAACGTATTGAAATTATAAACAAAATACATAAAACATAAATATTACTATTATTATTAATTTAAAATAATAACAATATTAATTTTACACGCCACCCCCCACCCAAAAAAGTAATATGTATTAACACACACAAAAATCAAACAAAAATAGAGTAGGCCTAATTTGCAAAATTGACGTCTTTCTTGTTCTTCTTGTTCTTCTTCTTCTTTTTAAATAACAAGCTTGTTTTAATTAAAAATCATGCTTGTTGAAAGTTTACATTCCAGATCCATACGACATTTCATTTTCACACAAATCACTATTTACAATCATAACTTGAAGCAGTTTGTCGCAATATATATCAGTATTTGTCTCCCAAAGGTTTCATATTTCAGTAGTCGAAAAATGTACAATGACAAATCCGACAATGTACATGTTAGGCCATGTACAACTATAGATGTTAGACCATGTACAATAATAGATGTTAGAAAGCAAGAGTACAAGTTTGATCATTTAATAATTTCTTTATTAATTACCAAAACAATGACACTATATATATATATTTGCAGAGAAACGGGAAAAAAATCCGCGAGGTTTGTTTTTGCCTAACTTTGTGATTACAACTTTTCAACCAGTGACGTAGTTCTCTTCTTGTTAAAAGAGGCGTTTTGTTTAAGTTTTTAGTTTGTTTTTCTTTGTTTTCCTTTTTGTGATGGAGTCAAATATCCGCTGTGTAGGGGATATGGGTTAAATATTTGTCGTGGCCGTTCACCTACCCTCAACCAAAATTCAATGTGGTCCTCCATCTTTCTGTTTACTACTTCTTCTTCTTCTTCTTCTTCTTCTTCTTCTTCTTCTTCTTCTTCTTCTTTTTCTTCTTCTTCTTCTTCTTCTTCTTCTTCTTCTTCTTCTTCTTCTTCTTCTTCTTCTTCTTCATCTTCTTCTTCTTCTTCTTCTTCTTCTTCTTCTTCTTCTTCTTCTTCTTCTTCTTCTTCTTCTTCTTCTTCTTCTTCTTCTTCTTCTTCTTCTCTCTCTTCTTTTTCTTTTTCCATTTCTCTTTTGTCTCTTTCCCTCCCTGTCTCTCTCCCCTTCCCCTTCTCTATCTTACTATTTCTCTCTTCCTCGCTCTGTCTCTCTCCCATCACTTTCTCTATGTCAAATACTTCCCTCCATCCCAATCTCTCTCCTCTCTCTCGCTCTCACAAACACAAACACACACACGCACATTCTCTCTCTCTCTCTCTCTCTCTCTCTCTCTCTCTCTCTCTCTCTCTCTCTCTCTCTCTCTCTCTCTCTCTCTCTCTCTCTCTCTGCAACCTCAATCTCTCAATCTCTGTCTCTCTCACTCTCTCAAACTCTGTCTCTCTCTTGCTCACACTTCAACTTCAAGACACTTTATTACCCAATGAATTCAAAATACAGAGGATTGTGTTTTGGTGATGCGGTAAAACCTTCAGTCACTCTACAACAACAAACATGCTTCCACTGGACAGTAAGACATTGAAGGATCTAAGAGAAAAATTTGTTTTAAGAAGTAAAACACACGCACGCACCCCTCTCTCTTCCCTCCATACACACAATTGTACATAAATCGAGGCGTAAACATCATATAATGTGCATTAAAACATCCAGACATTGTGCACAACTCGTGCCCTGTGAACAACTGAGGTCACTGGTACTGACAGGGCAGCCTCTGGGAAAGAAGCTGTGTCTAAACCGACTGGTCCTAACTTTTAATGCTCTGAAGCGTTTGCCTGAGGGGATGAGTTCGAACAGGTGGTTGGCTGGATAAGATGGATCGCCAATGATGTTGCTGGCCCTTTTAACCAAACGCGCGCTGTGTATAGACGCGAAGGACGGTTAATCTCAAGCAACGATTTTAATCGCGCGTTTTACAGTTCTATCTCGCCCGAAGTGGCACCTCCAAAACAGACCGTGATGCCGAAGCACAGGATACTCTTTAAACACGACCCGACAGAAATGCGCGAGTATCGTCTGGTGAAGTCCGAGCCTCTTGAGCTGTCTCAAGAAGTGGAGGCGCTGCTGGCGCTTTTTGATCAGGGACATGCTGTTTGGTGTCCCTCGTCAGGCTGCTATATGTGACCGTGCCAAGAAGTTTAAATGTCCTGTTCTACGCATTCACCATTGATTGTGAGAGGTGAAATTGGACTTTATTCCTGCGGAAGTCAATGACCTATTTGGTTTAGAGATATTGAGGAGGCACGGTGGTCTAATGGTAGTGCTTTGGCTTGCGGATCTGAAGGTCCCGGGTTCGAGCCCTATCCGGGCAACTGTGTTGTGTCCCTGGGAAAGACACTTTACTCCCGTTTCCTACTCCTTCGGAGGAGAGTATAAACCGAGGTCTAGTCTGTGTGTCGCATACATTCCATCATAACGGACTTTAAAGATCCTGACGCTCATGTCCTAGACGGGTGAGTGCCGGTAACAAGAACACACCCAGCATGCACTTGGTCCTTCTCCCCCATCCCTGGCTGGCCAGGATAGTGCTCAGTTGTCCGGGCGTCAGACCATGAGCCCAGAGGCTGTGGGTGGGCGTCTCGGGCGGTTTGAGTTAGATCCTGTATCGGCCAGCGCCTAGAGTCTGGTCATGTACGGCGAGATAAGTGCGCTATACAAATCCTCAATAATAATAATAATAATAATAATAATAATAATAATAATAATAATAATAATAATAATAATAATAATAATAATAATAATAATAACTCAAGGTTGTTAACCGAGCACCAGCCAACCAACCGCTCGACCACCTCGCGAAATGCACTTTCATCTTTACCGGAGGTAATTGTAGTGTCGTCGAACTTGACAACTAGCACAGACAGATCTTACGACTCACAATCGTTTGTGAACAGCGTAAATAAAAGCGGTGACAGAACACAACCTTGCGGTTAGTCTCCTCTCTGAAAATCCTTATCGGGAAGAGAGGGGACTATAAACTAATAATAAATAAAAAAAATAAACCTTGCGGGGCCTCAGTATTGAGGGCTCGAGAGCATGATGTAGCTTTACTGACTCTTACCATCTGGCATTGGGGTCTTGATTTGCTGTTGGACCGATGAGAAATGGAGAGATGGACCCTCAACGACCCCAGTTTATCAAACAGTTTATGAGGGATGATTGTATTAAAAACAGAACTAAAATCAAGAATAATCGTCATCATTATTGTAAATAAAAACATCTTTGTCTGTCTGTCTGTCTGTCCAACCCCCCCTCCTCTCTCTCTCCCTCCCTCTCTCTCTCTCTCTCTCTCTCTCTCTCTCTCTCTCTCTCTCTCTCTTACAGATAGCTTTGCCAGTCAGTTTTTTTTGTCCCCATTAGGTATTTGCGGTCACTTCTACCTTTTGTAAATTGTTCTGATTGAAGCCTGAAGCCGAGTTTTCATAATCAACCAATCACGATGAGCACAAATGCTAAGGGAGATTATTACTGAAACATTGTTAATTTCAACAAGAGTAACCGAACCTTTCCCCCTTCTCTCTCTCTCCCCCTACCTCCTCCCCAATTCGCTCCTTCTCCACCTCGGTCCCCTCTCCCCCGTTTTCCTCCATTCTCTCATCAACCCACCCTCCCACTCCCAGAGGAAAAGAGAAATCTGAACACACATACACACACCATACACACCACACAAGCACACCACACACACAAACTCACTACAGATAACAGTAATTATGAAAATGATTGCAACGTCGCCTTTTGGTAGACTTTTACAAATTTGTGTTAAATTTCCCTTTTTTCCGATTTTGTTATTAGGTTCATTAATTGTGATTTGATTGTTGTTGTTGTAGTTGTTGTTGTTGTTGTTGTTGTTGTTGTTGTTGTTGTTGTTGTTGTTGTTTTGAAATGTCGACTATCGCCTGAATGTGTAAATAGACAATAAATTAAATATTCATTGATTGGAACGCATGCATACATACACAGACGCACACACATACATACTGTACAACAAACACACATACAACAACCACACACACAAACACACACACACGCGCACATACCCATACACACATTATTCCATTCTTTCCCAACAACGCAAAACTACACATCCAATATTCGCCTTGGTCTTTGACACAGCCACCCTCAGTGGGTGAGAACGACAGAGAGTTATACAGTCAGTAGGTTTATCTAATAGGGGAAGGAAAGGCAATTTCCGCTCTTTTGACCGGGACGGCTCCCCATAGACAGCTTCCAAAAGCAAGCTTGACAAAACCCACACGTACACACAGCAAAGGATAGACAATGTATGGCAGGCGAATAGAGACAAATGTGCTGTTTGAAGACAAGGAACACTTCACGCCACACCAATACCCCTATCAATCAATCAATCACTCAATAAATCAATCATCATCATTATCATCATCATCATCATCATCATCATCATCATCATCATCATCATCATCATCATCATCATCTTCTTCTTCTTCTTTTTCTTCTCCTTCTTCTTCTCCTCCTCTTCCTTCTCCTCCTCCTCCTCATCATCGTCATCATCATTAGCATCAGCAGCAGCATGATCATCATCACCACCACCATCATCATTATCATCATCATCATTATCATCATGATCATCATCATCATGATCATCATCATCATCTTCTTCTTCTTCTTCTTCTTCTTCTTCTTCTTCTTCTATTCCTCCTCCTTTTCCTTCTCCTCCTCATTCTCATCATCATCATCGTCGTCATTATCATCAGCAGCAGCATGATCATCACTATCATCATCGTTATCATCATCATCATCATCGTCATCGTCGTCGTCGTCATCTCAATGTAAAGTAGGCCTTTCTGTTAAAGTATGCTATCCAGTGTTTAAAGCCACTAAACTTTTCACATAACTACACACGCAGCGTGATGGTTTTGGGGTTCGTGTGAATTGTTTTCTGTCAACATCACAGGTTCCCTTTGTTGAGAAAGAGAAGTAACTATTGGCGCTATAGTGATTTATTTGACCGTTTTTTGGGAGACCACTGATTTTATCTTCAAGGTCTGCGTGGGGTATACGTAATGTATGTTTTGTAGGCACCCTAAATATTGACAGATCGAACGTACAAATCAAAATACATAATTATACTTTCATATCATGTTACATATAATTTGTTGGGAGTTTCAAAAGTAAAAACAAAATTGTAAAAAACAACAACTACACCACAGATCTTTTGACATTATATTTTTGTGTTTAAACTGGGAGAAGAAGAAGAAGAAGAAGAAGGAGAATTAAAACTGATAATAATAATAATAAGAAGAAGAAGAAGAAGAAGTAGTAGTAGTAGTAGTGGTAGTAGTAGTAGTAGTAGTAGTAGTAGTAGTAGTAGTAGTAGTAGTAGTAGTAGTAGTAGTAGTAGTAGTAGTAGTAGTAGTAGAAGAAGAAGAAGAAGAAGAAGAAGAAAAAGAAGAAGAAGAAGAAGAACAACAACAACAACAACAACAACAACAACAACAACAACAATAAGATTTAAAAAGAAGAAGAAGAAGAACAACAACAACAACAACAACAAGACCGACATCAACAACAACAACAACAACGATCATCTGTGGTGCCCCTACGTCCTCCGAGTTACGGGACAGGATAGGATAGGATAGGAGTACTACTCACCCAATGAGCTGTTGCCAATAGAGATGGGACTACTCCGAGTGCTGTCGTCATGGTGACCAAGGTTAGTTCCGCCTTCCGAGTCAAGGTTAAGGTATTTGGGGTCAGAGGCCAAGGTGTCGTACTGCACGAACTTGCCCGAGGTATCCAACACGAACTCCGAGCTCTCGGAGTTGACCTGCATCGCACGACAAAAAAGGAAAACGTGTTAAGGGGAATTCAAACATTGACCAATTTAAAGGGTTAAACCAGTTAACCATGGTCCATCGTTCTAGCCCATCCACTGTGCAATCTTATTATTAATTATTATTATTATTATTATTATTATTATTATTATTATTATTATTATTATTATTATTATTATTATTATTATTATTATTATTATTATTGAGGATTTTTATTGCGTACTAATCTCGCCATACTTGACCAGACTCTAGGCGCTGGCCGATACAGGATCTAACTCAAACCGCCCGAGACGCCCACCCGCAGCCTTCGGGCGCATGGTCTGACGCCCGGACAACTGAGCACTATCCTGGCCAGCCCGGGATGGGGGAGAAGGCCCAAGTGCATGCTGGTTTATACTTTCATCCGAAGGAGTAGGAAGCGGGAGTAAAGTGTCTTTCCCAGGAACACAACATAATGGCCCGGACATGGCTCGAACCCGGGACCTTCAAATCCGCAAGCCAAAGCCCTACCATTAGACAACCATGCCTCTCTTATAAGGTATGAGCGAACACTGAAGTTTAACGCTCAAACACCCACCATTGGCGATAACATTACATTACATGATTATTGCTTTATGTCCAGCGGACTCTTCCGAGCCAAATCAGGACCGGACAACCCCTGACAAAGATCTGCTGAAACAACCCTAGTGGTAAAACTGAAAGCTCTCAAACCAGCCAGTCACTTTACAATAAAGACATCCCACCCAGGGGACGCTGAGGCTGTACTCTAATTTATCGAACCCCCGTTTACAAAAACAAAATAGAATACAAACATCATTATAAATTATCAACAAAACACATACATATAAAATGCCTACATTGATAAATAGTAACATCATAGGAAGCCTTAGTGACCACCTGGCAGAAAGCGTCCAATATTCCCAAGCTGATCCAACAGACCTCATACACAAATAAGGAGTCTTGTCCTGGAAGAGTTTTCAAGAAAAAAGATAGGTGACTGGTCTAGCGAAGAAGAAGATAGTATAGCAGATAGAACAGAACAGGAATGAGAAAGAGCAAATGAGAAAGACAGCGAAAGTGGGAATTTAAAGCACTAAATTTCCAGAAAGTGGGGATACTATTTATACTGAAACCCCCGGCACCCCAACGGGGGAACCATTGGCGATACGGCAGATGGGAATAACCATCCAGAAGAAGAGGGGTTAGGGACTTAAATCAGCACTGAACCACCAGTGCAATCATACTGTTAATATGGACAGTGAAAAAGGCCACTTCTATGTTGCTCAAAAGATTTATGGTGAATTCATCAATTTAATAATGGGATGGGATAAACGAATTAACCAGTGCTCTTCGTTCCAGTCCGTCCACTGTGGAATTTTAGGATGGTGTGTCCGAAAGGCAAATGCTGATGATTTATCGAGGTCAGCTGAATTTGAAACAACAACAACAGCAACAACAACAACAACAACAACAACAACAACAACAACAACAACAACAACAGGGGAATAAAAGGCGAGAATACGAAAACACAACAACAAAAAAAAACATTGTTAAAACGACAATGCTCGTGACGTTTACGTCGTGGTGTAGATGACAATGGTAATGGCGATAATGATGATGATGATGAGGAGGAGGAGGAGAAGGAGGTTACTGCTACTGCTGCTGACGATGATGACAATGATGATGGTGTTTGGAAGAATTTGATGATCGTCATCATCATCATCATCATCATCATCATCATCATCATCATCATCATCATCATCATCATCATCATGCATTAATACATCTCAGGTATTCAGGAAACAAAACCCCAGAAAAATTTTTCTAACACTGTCAAAACTAAACATCGGGCTTCTTTTCAAGAGAAACGGCGCAATATGTTTTCCGCCCGAAAAGGTTATATCGATCCTTCTCACCTCCCAACACGATTGAGACGTGTTTGGACACAGCCGGTAGCACTGCCCCATCATTCAACGCCTTCACTGTACGTCCGCTAAAATGGCGGCACTTCCGGTGCAGCGACAGCCACTTCCGGTTGACCGGGGTTCGTTGTGAAAGCTAATTATGCACAAACACGAATTGGACGGTCCACATCAAGGAAGCAGAGATGATATTACTGACACATAGTTCTGTTTGGACATTCTCGATCATGTAAGGGGATGCAGGCCTCGGACTGAGTATGAAGACATTGTTCAAAACATAGGTGCTTTAGTTTTCCATAGAATCGATCGAAGAAGAAGAAGAATGAGAAAAAGAAAGAGAGGGAGAAGGAGAAGAAATCCATTATTTTATTTTCCTTATTTGCAAGTGTGGGATTTTTTTGCTGTGAAAGTGTAAACTGTTACATTTACGCTCCCGCACGATTTCCACAGCAGTGCACAAGGGGGAAAATGCTTACTTCAAATGAAGTTCATGATAACACATCTTCTTGTTGTTGGAGCTACATAACGATCACATGGCTGCTCTCACAATAACAAGATGGTGGAAAAGTATCTTTCTATTGGAACTGATAACTTGTATAAATAGTTAGTTATTCATTGATTACAGCGTCCAGCGGACTGCAAAGAGCCGAATCAGGACCACAAAATCAGGACCACAACTTGGTTGAAAGAGGGCTCACTCCTGATCCGTATATAAGGCTGAAACAACCCTAATGTTAACCTGAAGGCACTCCACCAGCCAGTCACTTTACAATAAAGGCATCCCTCGCAGGGAACGCTGAGGCTATACTCTAATTTATCGAAACCCCGTTTACAAAAGCAAAATAGAATATAAACATCATTATAAATTATCAACAAAACACATACATATAAAATGCCTACATTGTTAAGTAATAATATCATAGGAAGCCCTAGTTTGTTTGGCCGAAAGCGTCCAATATTTCCAAGCCGACTCAACAGACCTCTTACACAAATGAGGAGTTTGGGAAGAGTTTTGAAGAAAAAAAGGTAAGTAGCTGGTCTAGTGAAGAAGAAGATAGTATAGTAGACTGATAGAACAGAGTAGGAATAAAAAAGAGCAACGGAGAAAGACAGCGACAGTGGGAATTTAAAGCACCAAATTTCCAGAAAGTGTGGATACTTTTTATACAGAAACTCCGGCACCCTCACGGGGAAATTTTAACAAAAGCACTTTAATTTCTGATCTCTGACTTGATCCTACTGTGACAATAGCAGCTCTCGATGGCCGGTCGACTACTATTTGGTCTGACTTGATCCTACTGTGACAATAGCAGCTCGCGATGGCCGGTCGACTACAGTACTATTTGGTCTGATGCCTTCTTATCTCATTGGTCAACTGGCCCTTCACTTCATCCTCCAGCAGCTAGAAACCCCTAATCGCTACGCCCGCCTCCTCTTCGTAGACTACTCGTCTGCTTTCAACACCATTGTCCCCCAGACCCTGTTCGACAAGCTTCAGCTCTTCAACCTCTCCCCCTCCATCTCTTTCTGGATTCTGAGCTTCCTCCTCAACCGCCCCCAGTCAGTGAAAATAGGCAGCAACATCTCGCAGTTCCTGACCCTGAGCACAGGCGCACCCCAGGGGTGTGTCCTGTCTCCTTTTCTATACTGCCTGTACACCAATGACTGCACCTCCCATCACGAGTCAGTTCAACTCGTAAAGTTTGCCGATGACACCACCGTTGAGGGCATCATATCCAATGGAGATGAGTCAGCCTACAGGCAGGAAGTCGACCTGCTGGTGTCATGGTGCAATTACAACAGTCTCGAGTTGAACGCCTCCAAGACCAAAGAGATGGTGATCGACTTTCGTCGGAACGCCACCATCATTGACCCCCTCTTCATCAACGGCCAGCCCATCGAGACAGTTGAGTCATTCAAGTTTCTGGGCTCACTCATTTCCTGCGACCTCACCTGGGATCTCAATACCGACTCCATCATCAAGCGAGCACAGCAGAGGATGTACTTTCTCAGGCAGCTCAAAAAATTTGGCCTGAGGAAGGAAATCCTCACCCAGTTCTACCGCTCTGTGGTAGAAAGCGTTCTAACATTTTCCATCTGTGTGTGGTATGGGAGTGCATCCCAACAACAGAAAGAAAAACTAGACCATATTGTCTCCGCTGCCAGCAAGATCATTGACACCGACCTCCCCTCTCTGGCCTCCATCTATACCAAACGCCTGATGAGCAGAGCCAGAAAGATAGTGGATGATGCCTCCCACCCCGGATACCACCTCTTCGAGCTGCTTCCTTCTGGCAAAAGGCTCAGAACTATGAAGACCCGTACCTGCCGCTTCAAGAACAGTTTTTTTCCACAAGCAGTGACAAACCTCAACTCCTTGTCTGGCACCCGATGATCCCGGACTATCTCAGTGACTTATGCATGAGAGAAAGAGAGAGAGAGAGAGAGAGAGAGAGAGAGAGAGAGAGAGAGAGAGAGAGGGAGGGAGGGGGGAGAAGTGAGTGAAAGAAAGACAGAAAGAAAGGGAGGAAGAGAGAGAGTGAGAAGAGGAAGTGATAGAGAGAGAATTTATAGATATGTAGAGTGCTTGTGTAAGATAAGAGAAGAGAATTGAGAGAGCGAGAGATGTGTGTGTCTATTTGATTTGATCATTCTGTTTCTACTAATTTCCAGTCAGTATTGACCTAAAGCAATAACCTTGTATTGTATTGTAGTCAGTATTATTCCTAGTCTTGTATGAGTGTCAGCAAGTGGATGGTTGCGCGTAGGTGTGGTTGGCTTTGTTATTGTGTTTTGTATAAATATGTGTGCCAACATCAAAGTGTATTCCTCGTGCTTGTCATTTGGCGAAATAAAGTTCTGTTATCTGTTATCTGTTATCTGTCAAACAAAGCGCATCGTACTCCTTGCTCTGTACAAGTAGGCATGTTTAAGTCATAGAGGAAAAGTATGATGACGCTGTTGACGACGACGATCGGTGTAGCTTACAATTTACAACACTTGCAACTGTCATACACTATGCATCTCACTATACACTATACATCTCACTATATACTATACAGCTCACTATACACTATACAGCTCACTATACATCTCACTGCACTATACACTATACACTATACATCTCATTATACACTGTACATCTCACTGTACACTATACATCCCACTATACACTATACATCTCACTATACACTATACAGCTTACTATACACTATACAGCTCACTATACTTCTCACTATACAGCTCATTATACACTGTACATCTCACTATACATCTCACTATATACTATACAGCTCACTATATACTATACAGCTCACTATACACTATAATCTCACTATACACTATACAGCTCCCTATAAATCTCACTATACATATCACTATATACTATACATCTCACTATACATCTCATAATACACTATACATATCACTATACACTATACATATCACTATACACTGTACATATCACTATACACTTTACAGCTCACTATATATCTCACTATACACTATACATCTAACTATACATCTCACTATACACAGTACAGCTCACTATACCCTTTACAGCTCACTATACACTATACATCTCACTATACACTATACATATCACTATACACTACACAGCTCACTATATATGTCACTGTACACTATACATCTCACTATAAACTACACAGCTCACTACACATGACACACAACGATGCCACGCGGGATGGATGCCATGTACATCAAGTTTCAGAAACTTGTTCGTGTCGTCTGCTCACGTTTTGGTACCCGACATTGCGGTGCATATTTTATATTAACCTCAAAAAAGGAATGGGTTAACTGGCTCGGTAAAGCACCGTGCTGGTATTGTAACTGCTGTGCTGGGTATTAAAGATTGGTTAAATTGAACTGCAGTGAATTGAAATTGAAACCAATTAAAATGGCCTTATGGAGGATGCCAATGGCTTCCTTTTTCAACTGCGTGCACGCTTAGTGGAGAACTTCCGTTTCAATAAAGAACATAGGTTAATAAAATTCTTCAAAGAAAAAAAAAAGGTGAAGGTGGTCCCATAGCCTTGTAGGAGGAGCGTGATGTTGGAGATCATCGAGTAGGGGAGCGTGATGTTGGAGATCACACTTATCTTGGGCTAGCGTGATGAGGGTGATGCCCATCTCTCTCCCTCGCTGCTTTACCTTCCCCACCCTTAAGAGAGTAGATACTCCCGCAGTTGAGTCAACTGGGGGCGTTGTTATTTGTCGCTTTACGTTTTGCTAACCGCACGATGCTTAACTTGCGACACAGTAGCGAGTGCTCCAACCACTGCGCTATCCGACACCCCAAGAATTCATTATTAATTTAAAAGAATCCTATCCTATCCTGTCCCGTAACCCGAAGGTCGTAGGGGCACCACAGATGATCGTTTAACCAGCATACTCCATCTTTCTCTGTCCTCAGCAGCCCTGATGGCTTCGCTCAGTGTCAAACCAGTCCATTCTCGAATGTTGTCCTCCCACCTCTTTTTCGGTCTCCCTCTTCTTCTACCTCCTTGCACTGTGCCTTGCAGAATAGTCTTTGCAAGGCCTGATGATCTGGTGACGTGGCCATACCACCGAAGTTTCCGTTTCTTCACCACTGTTAGCAGGTCATCGTGTTGTCCAATGGCTTGTGTGATGGTCTGTCGGACTTCGTCGTTGGTGATGTGTTGGGTATAGGAAATGCCCAGAAGTCTTCTGTAGCACCTCATCTCCATGCTTTGTATTCTTCGTTGGAGATCTGCTGTGAGGGTCCATGCTTCGCAAGCATATAGGAAGATGGAGATGACAAGGGAGCGCAGCAGTCTTACTTTGGAATGTAGACTGATGGTCCTGTCTTTCCAAATGGGCTTCAACCTTGTCAGGGCAGCAGTTGTTTGTGCGATCCTGGAGAGGACTTCCTGTCGGGACCCATTGTCTGATACAATGGCTCCTAAATATTTGAAGCTATGCACTGTGTCGAGGGATTGGCCTTGGACTTTGATGTCCGTATTGATGCCATTGGTGTTGTTGGTCATCATTTTGGTCTTCTCTGCACTTATTTCCATTCCGTAGGCTTTGGAGGTGGTGTCAAGCCTCTGTACCAGCTGTTCAAGTTCTTGTTCCTCTCCAGCCAATCCATCAATGTCATCTGCAAAACGAAGATTGGAGATTGCTCTACCCCCTATGCTGACTGTGCCTTCATGGTCTGCAAGAGCATCCGACATGATGCGCTCTAGGAAGATGTTGAAGAGTGTTGGAGAGAGTAGGCATCCTTGACGCACACCGATTGTTGTTCTGAACCAATTCCCGATGGCTCTGTTGTGGAGGACTGCACTGGTAGCCTTGTCATACAGGCTTTTGATGACTTCAATAATTTTAGGGCTGATGTTGTACACTTTCATTGTTGCCCATAGAGCTGCATGCCAGACTCGGTCAAACGCCTTCTTGAAGTCTATGAACACATGATATAGATGTTGTTGGTGCTGTAGGTATTTCTCACAGATTATTCTGAGGTTGAAAATCTGCTCAGTGGTACTTCGCCCTGCCCTGAATCCTGCTTGTTCTTCAGCTATGATTTGTTCAGCTTGGGGTTTCAACCTGTTGAGTATTATTTTCAGGAGGACCTTGCTGGGATGGCTGATGAGGCTGATGGTCCGGTAATTTTCACACTCCTGAAGGTTACCTTTTTTGGGAAGAGTGATGACAAGCGACTGGGTCCATGGTATAGGCCACTCCCCACTCTGCCAGATCTTGTTACAGATAATGGTGAGGGCATCAATCATCGCTTCTCCTCCTGCTTGTAGCAGTTCCGCGGGTATGTTGTCCACTCCCGCTGACTTCCCTTTCTTTAGCGCTTGCACTGCTGCCTCAACTTCTTCCCGGAGAATTGGGAGGATTTCTTCTTCTTCTCTGTTCTCGGGACATGCTAGAACTGATGGGTCTCCATTTGGTGTATGGTTGTAAAGGTCAGAGCAGTACTCTGTCCATCTGTCCAAGACTTCTTGTTCTTCTGTAAGGCATATGCCAGACTTGCTTTGGATAGTGGAGACTTTGGGCTGTTTGACACTTGTCAGCCGCTTCACAGTCTGGTAGGCCTTCTTGCTGTTGTTCTTGTTCAGACTGTTCTCTATTTCCTGGCATTGATCTTCTATCCAGTTCTCCTTTGCTGTGAGCATGCCTTTTCGGATGTCATTGTTGATTTTTCGGTAGACATCAGCTCCCTGTGAGGTGTTCTTTTTCTTTTTCATCTCTCTTCGTTTATCACACAGATCCAAAAGTTCAGGTGTGATCCACAGCTTCTTCTTTGGTCGGTGCTTGCCAAGGATCTCAGTGGCGACATCTGTCACAGCTGAGTTGAAGGTGGTGGTCATGGTGTTGACATCTACTTCACCAGCCCCCAAAATGAGCAGTGGTGCAAATTTCCCTCCAATTGTGGCCTGAAATAGTTCTGCCACCTCCGGGTCTTGCAGTTTGTCCAGGTCGAACTTCAGTCTAGTGCACTTTGCTGTATTTACTCTCTTCAAGTGGAGCCGGAAAGACATCATCACGAGATCGTGGTCACTTCCGATGTCTGCTCCTGGAAAAGTACGTGTCCTGCCAATGTTGATGCTTGATCTGATTTAAAAGAATATTACTCAAAATTACACTCACTCAGCTTACACAAGGGAAACCCCACACTACCATCAATTATGTAACGACCCTCATTGCAAACCGCCTACAGTCCCATGCAACAGGATGCTGGCACGCACACAGATAAACTGAAAAAAATTGAACTGAACAATTCCTATGCACCACAGTCAAGTATTTTGCTCGTCATGTATTATTTATGCACCAAGTGGCTGAAAAGTAAGTCCCCATTAAAAACGACCACTAACTGATGTAAACAACATTGCATGGGCATGAGACAACCTGTTTTGTGATCCATATAGTGGGGCAATGTTACCGTGCATCTTTCGGATGTGAACGCATAGTGACGAGGTCTGCCTGTGGCTTGTCACACAGTGTCAAACGATGGGCCATCATGGGGCTACTCTCATCATTGTGAGATGAATTCAGGAGACAACAATTAAATTGTATCACCGTAAGGATGACAACTTGTTGTTTCATGCAAATGCAATCAAAGAAACAAAAGTTATTGGTAATGCTCAATAGGGAGATACCTTTCAACCATCTTCTACACTATTTAATCTGCTGTTCCCTGCCCTAAAGGCCCGGCCACATGGGCTTGTAGCACCTGGCCACACTTGTGTTAAGTTTATGAGTTCCGTATGCATTCCCTTGCGTACTGGCTAACGTAAAATTTTACAAGGATAGCGCATGTTTGATTTTTAATGCAAAAGTACGTTTGCCGGGCTTACGAGGACCAATCAGAAGCGAGAGTGTGACGTGTAGAGATTAACATAAACTCCCCCCTTGTAAGATTACAAGCAACACAGTGTTGTCTGCTACACACGACTTTGCGAGCTAATGTAGCTGAATTCACTTGTTGCGTGTCGATCTTAGTAAAGTTGTTTCATATTATAGTCAAATCGTGAGAAAGTACATTCCATAGGCATATGAAAAAGTGCCTTGAAGTGAAATTACACAGCTGCACACTTTAATAAATTCGAACCTGGCCGTGACAAACATGGCGCCACTACCTCCGACCCAATGCATAAGCCGTAAAACGTAAGCCAAACGTGGCTACTAAACTCATAAGGTGTGGCCACCCGTCGAAATTCCGGTCAGTGAAAAATCTCATAACCCAATGCATAAACCGTACACACCGACTCAACCAAAGCTTTTAAGTTTTAAAGTTAGTTCAGCCAGGCTAGCTATAAATAGCTTCACCGGTGCTCTTCTTTCCTTTCCTTTCACTGAAAGGGAGGGTGGAGGCAAGCTATAAATAGCCCGCAGCCAGCAAAATGTGGGAGAACCTAAGAGTGCTGCTCACATAGGCATTGAGCTGGTGTGCGTAAAACCTAAGCAAATGTGGCCCCTGCTTAGGAAAACATTAGCTAAGAGAAACTTCTTACAAGAACGCGTCTGCATTAGAAGATAGAATCTTTAGACGAGAGCATTCCACAGATCGCGCCTGAAAGATTTACAAATATCATCCAATGCTGTCAAGCTAGTCCATTTGTTTTAGGACTAAAATAGAAACACAATCCTGATTGGCTGCAAATGATGCTAATGTCCTATTTGCGTTGTTAAGTTGGACACAGAACGTCGCCAATTGCATTACAGACTGTGTAAGCACCGTACGAAGGGTTTATACAAGTGAACTTCATTGCGTCAACGACACGCTCGCGCGCCTGTGGGTGAGTGTGTGTGTGTGCGTAGGTGTGTGTGTGTGTGTGTGTGTGTGTGTGTGTGTGATTATGTGTGTATGGGTGTGTTGTGTGTGTGTGAGAGAGAGAGAGAGAGAGAGAAAAAAAAGGAAGAGGGAGTGCCAAAATGAATTGAGCCATTTTAAATTTGTCAGAAGAGTAACATTTTCGTAAGTTTCTTAAAAGCGTTACACATTTAACGTGGTTTCTCAAAGACTCCCAAGCAACTATGTGCATGACATCGGATATCAATCAAACGCTGTGACAATATGCTTCACAGCTGGATTGCTAGCATGACATTTGAATCTGTGGAAAATGTACTGTTCTCTTCTTTTCTTTTCTTTTTTTAATTTTTTTTCCCACAGAATTATTCCGCCCCATATTCCTCCTCCTCCTGTATATCATCAAATCTAGAATTACCGCATAGAAAGCTGGCGTAAACGTTTGGTATTTTTTCATTTTTATTTTAAAGGTTTTTTGTTGTTGTTTTTTTGCTTTTATTTGATTTTTTTTCCCCGTTATCTAGAACTACAGAAGAGTGCTCAGTTACCATTACAGTGTAGCTTAAAGAGGCCAAGGTATCCACTATGTTTGCATATTTTTGTGCGTGCGACAATGAGTTTGGAAAATTGAAAATGTGCGTCGTTGTCACATTCAAAGAAGGGTAATCGTTGTTCACATTCACCGTTAAGCTGGGAATGTTTGGCGTCTCTTTGATCTTGATATCATTATTCTATAAATAGGCTCATAAACAAATTAATATATAAATTTATTTCAAAACGGAGATTCATTTAGGGTGTTACTTTTTTTTTCGGTGGGCAACACTCACGGTGAATTTGAAAAGAATTCGTGACACTGAAAAGTGTGACCTGGAAGGGGGGGGGGGGGGGTGTTAACATTACTCGTACGGTCATTTCCAGCAACCTGTCTTGGGACAATAACAGCATGTCCATCATCAAGAAGTGTCAGCAGCGCCTCCACTTCTTGAGACAGCTCAAGAGGCTCGGACTTAACCAGACAATACTCACGCTTTTCTATCGCGCCGTGATTAAGAGTATCCTGTGCTTCAGTATCACAGTCTGGTTTGGAGGCGCCACTTCGGGCGAGAAGTTTCAACTCGAAAGAATCGTGAAACGCGCGGCAAAAATCATAGGTTGCGATTTATTATCCCTCGCGTCCTCATACAGCACGCGTTTGGCAAGAAGGGCCAGCAACATTACTGGCGACCCATCCCATCCTGCCAACCATCTGTTCGAGCTCCTCCCGTCAGGTAAACGCTTCAGAGCACTAAAAGTTAGAACTAGCCGGTTTAGACGCAGCTTCTTCCCCGAGGCTGCCCTCTCGGTACCAGTGTCCTCTGTTATCCACATAGCATGAGGTGTTATACTTAAACGCCAATTTATTAGTTGCGATAATGTGTTAGTGGTGCAATTTTGTTTCCTTAATGTATTTTATCTCATTACGTTTTAATTTAGATACCCATGCGGGTATGCGTGAGTATGCGTGTGCGTGTGGAGGTTGCGAGTGGGCGTGCGCTTGTGCTTTACTCCTTAGAATATCTTTCTCTATTAGAGTATTTTAATGTTTTAATGTCCAGTGGAAGGTTGTTTGTTGTTGCAGAGGGACTGAATGTTTTACCGCATCACCAAAACGAAATCCTATGTATTTTGAATTCATTGGGTAATAAAGTTGACTTGACTTGATCTTTTCATTTCTTATTGTTCGTTCTCGCTGTTTGTGTCTCTGTCTGTCTGTCTGTCTGTCTCCCCCACCCCCTTCTCTCTCTCTCTCTCTCTCTCTCTCTCACTGTCAGTCTCTGTCTCTCTCTCTCTCTCTGACTCTATCTTCCTGTCTGTCTCTCTCTCTCTCGGTCTCTGTCTCTATCCCTCCCCCTCTCTTTCAGATTTTTTTTAAAATTTGCACTCTACGTCATGTTTAAATATGAGAACAGGAATTACGTCATGCCAAATCAATTTACCACTACTATGTAGAAGCTATTGACACCACAGGTCGGTTTTTTTGTTTGTTTATGTGTGTGTGGGTTGGTGCGGTGTGTGTGTGGTGTGTGTGCGTCTACGTACCGTAGGTTATGAGGTTGTGTGTAAGACTTTCTGACGGGCTTCTGAGGTACAAAATTTTATGAGGTACATTTTCCCGTGACTCACAGTGCTGACCTCAGAAACCGCATGCTGAGCTACCAAGTATATCGCCTATACATTTATCTCAACCACCTCACAAAACCGTTGGAGAGCGACCACCTACACACACACACACGGATTTTTGCTGGGAGCCTGTGTGTACTTTTCAGTTTTGACCCTGCCTCTCTCTCTAAAATTGCCGCTTTTTTGATTGGCTCTGAAATTATCAGGCGATGCGCATGCGCAACCGAGCGTCTTTTCAAGATTTTTCATTGCCGGAACCCATACTTCAGGTATGTGTTGAAAATGTAATTTGCTTCTTCTTCTTGGGTTGAGCAGCCATAATCAGTTGGTTGATTCATTTGTAGATATAGGTAGATCTAGATTGAGTAATTTCTTACCATGGACATTTTCATGATACCTTTGTATCTGTAAGGTACACAAAGCCACCACACAACACAACACGGAATCACCAAATGTGACCTATTTCGCCATTGGCGAGCATCATGCACCTTTGATTCACCCTTACATATCTTTAGTAATAAATATATTTATTTCTGTTGTTTTTCTTTTTTTTTTTTACTTCATTCTTTCAGTTTACAAGGTACTACATGAAGTTTACAGGCAGTCAGCAAACAGTTTTGAAAGAGCAAGAATGAAGAAGAAAAAAATACTTTTGCTTTCCACAGATTTTGCTGTGTTATAGCACACATTTCTATTATTTTTCTTTCAGAAATGCTCTGCATGCATCCAGTGTTTCCCACAAGCTTCAAATCAAGGGGTCCAAGGGACCCTCTGTTGAAAATTTTGAGGGTCCTTTTAAAAATTCTGAGGGTCCCTTCCATGTGTGCATACAAATGTGACTAAAGTCAATAAGATAAAGTGTAGTGCTTATACAATGTCTTATAGTGCAATATCAGCTGACCAGTCAATAAACAGCACAAGAACTCTATGCCGGTGTGTGTGTGTATGTGTGTGTGTGTGAGCGACGTCCACTGTGATAACGTGGGGGTACGCAGAGCTGCCAACCCCCAAAAATGTTTTCAGTAGCAAAAATTCTGAATTTCAGTAGTTTTATGACATTTTCAGTAGCCATACGTCCTCGCTTTTTTTTTTTTTTTAACGAAGACATGCATATACACACACACTACTAAACAAGCACAGTTGCAAGGAAAGATGACACACTTCATACAATACTCCACATTTACTGAACTTGCTCTATTCTCTCTCTGGGAACATGTCTAGTCTTTAGCAAGGCCCAATCTGGTGGCAGCCTTGCACTTTCACATGCAAAGCTCTTGGCAACTTGGGAGTCCGGGAACATTGCCTTCACTAACTTACTGAAGTGATCTGCTACCGACGCAGGCAAATTGTGCTCTGCAACGAAGGTCGTGAAGAGTGTTTCCGCACGAATTATTGAGAGATCCATATCGGGCTGGAAGAAGGTGGCTACCGACTGAACAGGGACTAACTTTTCTGGATCAGGGCAACGACTTTTGTGACGATTGCCATTCACGTGTCGCGTCACATCGTGGAAGCCGCCATGTTGTATGCTAAAATCTGCCAAGCACGCTGTACAATACACGCTGTGTTTTGATCTCGATGACGCAGTGATGCACGGAAATTTTTCAGAATACTCTTTCCTGTACTCTTGATTTGCTGTCCTCTTCTTTTTTTCTGGGCTTTCATCGCTAGTTTTCTTTCTTTTTGGCATCACGGATTCAAAATAAGCCGCACACAAACTTTTCCTCTCGCAGTGTAGAAGTGACCCGGAAACGAAAGTGTCACAGAAAGGTCGAGGTTTTGTGCAGCGATTGGCCGTTTGCAAAACCACTTCACGGTGATTAGTCGAATTTCCTAACATGCACTGGGAGCGTGATCTATTACTCCGTGCACGTAAACCGAATGACCGTGACCTTGAGGTGCTACGGGAGGCACAGGCGCTCAATAAAACTCGTTAAAACTGTAATACTATCGTCGAAAATTGACTTTCCGTAGTAAATTTTCGATTTGCGTAGCTCCGTAGCCGCGTATTCATTTCCGGAGTAAACTACGGAAATTCCGTAGTGGTTGGCAGCTCTGGACGACACTTTCGCTGGGCGCAACAACGTGTGCGTCCGTGGGACCCTCTTAATCAAAATCTTTGCGTCATCTTCCGATTTTTATGCGTGAATTACGCACATATGTGCGTAATGGGAAACGCTGTGCATCTATACTAGATGGCAGCTATGGCAAATCTACAGTCGTGAGTCTACAGCCTACAATGTATGATGAATCTGCAGTCGGTTTCTGTCACTTTGGAGTTAGAAAGAGGTAAGGTGTCATCTGAACATGTTTGATTTGCATCAGCGTTCTAGATCTATTTCTTTCGATTTATGAATGGATATTTGTCGCACATTTTCGCGATCGTTTTGACGGACTTTGACAGTGATAGTGTTGATGGTTTTACAGATTTATTAGACGAATTAGTGATATATCATGCTCAGGACTTCAGGACTTAAATGTTGATAATAAGAGTGATATTTATGAGTGTGGTGCTCTTATCTACCGACTTTAATTGTAAAGTGTTGATCGATCTTTTGATTGACGTGGTAGGTTCTAATGCTGAGTGGTCTGAGTATATTTGGGACCAAATATTGAAGCCACAAAGTTTGAAGACTTAGATATAAATCTGTTGAACATTTCTTTTAATCAAACAAAGTTTTAGAACATTCAGAGGCAAAGCAATCACGTATACATTAGAAGATCGTCACAAGTGTTGTGAGTTTTACCCGTGTGTTATTCATTGGATGTATACATTGATTGGAGTCAATGAGATAAGCATGCTACTGCAGGGCTTCTGAAATGCACTAGCCCGCTCGCCAATGGCTAGTTAAAATTACCACGGGCTAGTTTAAGTTCAAAGTCTACTAGCCCGGCGGGCTAGTTGATTTTCTCTCTTCAGTTTGTCAATCCCCGATGAAAATAAAAACATCGGCTTGATTACGAACCGTTTAAACTGCGCAGCTCTACACGTGTGCGTTTCGCCAAGAACGATCACTGAAGTCTGCTGTTACTCTCAATTGGATGCATTAAATTAATTTATGAAGCTGAGGTTCTAATTATAAACTACTATCACACATGTTTTTTCTCTATATTTTCCAGTTGCACCAATGGATTTGAAAAAAGGTTTCTCTACTGTCACTATGGAAGAGGGCAGCTAATGGCTGCATTAGCCAAGTGTCCTGCAAACAATAAATCAGGTAAGTAGATTAATATTTAAGTAACTAAAAAATAACTAACAAAATTAAAACATAAAACATAAAAATTAAAAAATACTAGTAAAAATATTTTTAAAATGTCCTTTTATTTGTTTAGAAAATGTACTAATTTTTCAGAAAATGTATAAGAGTTACACAGTTATTTTTTAATACTGTCCCTACCCTATCCTATCCCGCAACTCAAAGGTCGTTGGGGCAGCACAATGATCGTTTAACCAGCGTACTCCATCTTTCTCTGTTTTCAGCAACCCTCATGGCTTCGTTCAGTGTCAAACCAGTCCAATCTCGAATGTTGTCCTCCCACCTCTTTTTCTGTCTCCCTCTTCTTCTGCCTTCTTGCACCGTGCCTTGTAGGATAGTTTTTGCGAGGCCTGATGCTCTGGTGACGTGGCCATACCATCGGAGTTTCCATTTCTTCACCACTGTGAGCATGTCATCATGTTGTCCAATGGAAGTGTGATGGTCTGTGGGTCTGTTGTTGGTGATGTGCTGAGTATAGGAAATGGCCTGAAGTCTTCTGTAGCACCTCATCTCCATGCTTTGTATTCTTCGTTGTAGATCTTCCAAATAGGTTGGAATAATTTTAGTCAAGCAGTCTGCAGAATATCAAATTAATTAGGAGAATCATCATTGACTAGTGTCACATTGTCAGCTAGTTTCCCCTTTCCCCCTTTGCGGGATTGTCATTTTCATTTCTGACGTGAGCATTTTTTCACATTTTATTGTCCCTTTTTATCGGGAAATTCTGGGCCGTCTCCCCTGGGGAAGGTGTCGTTGTAACCTGTGGCGCACCCAAACTCAACCTACCTAATATTAGTTGTGTTTTTTATTTTTATTTTGCTGGGTGAGCAAACCGAAATACCCGGAGAAAACCCCCGAGCCGTTGCCCGAGTCGAAAGAAAATAATATTCGAAAAAACATAACGCCATGCTGGATCGATCCCACACCCGTCAGTAACCATTGGATTCTAGCCTATGGACAAGGAAAGTTAGTCTCGCGTTTTACCACTCGACCGCAACCCTCGCCATTTGCTTTCATGTTCATTTTAAGATGACTTTAAAATGACGTGAATAGAGCGAGAAGTTATGGGGATCAAAAGATAATGAAGTAATATAATCTAATTTGACATATATAGCGTTTTTATTCAGCCTGGTAGAGCTCGTGCTGCGATCTATACCAACATACGCGCTAGAATGTTATACACACTCTTTCACCATTACTTACACATATTTCTAGACCTTTGTTATTAAAAGTGTACCTAAGTTATGTTAAAGATGTTAATTATTAACAGGTGCAGGACACTAACGTGACCATTATACACTCACACTCCACACCAAAAAAACCATCACTTTCCGTACATCGCCATCCACCCAGTTTTTTATTGCACACATTCCTGGGACTTGAAGAATTAGCTCCATCGAGCAATAATCAGCAAAGATTTTTTTTATATTATTGATTTAAGCTCTGCATTGAGGCTGTGACCCTTCAGAAAAAGTTAAGAATGTTATTTTTATTTTAATTGTGCATCGACCAGTCATTGAAGGAAACCTGTATGCTAAGTTTGAATTCAGCGGGATTGTAATTACCAGAGATATTGCTGGGCACACACACAGACAGACAGAGAGACAGAGTGAAACCCATGTATACAGGCGGGGTGAATAATTACAGGCAAACGCCATTTTATGAAAATACGCTTATTACATTTTATATAGTACGTAGCAAAGAGTATGCTTGTTAATTTTCAGCAATTCTTGGTCACTGCATGTTATTTTATAAATGTATTGAACTAAGACATAACGTGTATACAATAATTTTAAATAAATTTAATAATAATTATTATTACAAATTAATCATTTAGATTTCAAGTAATCTTAATACAATAAAACATAACAATTGATTAATTACAAATACTAGATTTTTTATCCAAATCCAATGCATGCTTGTCCATCAGCTTCCATGTTTTGCACTGTGTCGATGGAGTGTGTATGTGAAGTGGACGTACAGTAAACCACCGGCCAACTCTAAGACTTATGTACATAGCAATATGAGGTTGTGTGGAAGACTCGGTTTTGTGGGGTACATTTTCATATGACCTCACAGCACCTATCTCAAACCCCCCCTTGCCAAATTCTCTAGTGTCCTATGCATGTATGCATGTATTTATATTACCTCACAATACCGCTGGCATACTTACTATATGCACACACATACCACGCAAGGGTAGCACAGGGCATACATTTTTAAAGAGCATACATTTAATATCAGTCTGTGGGTTGGTCCGTTGCATGCAATATTGATGTTTTTATTTTGCAATATCTTTTTTTCTTCCTAACCAACTGATATGTAGTTTGATATGATTGCTTGATCAAGTGAAGAGCAAAGTATTACAGACACTTCAAAATCAGCTGCGTTGATGTACAAATATGAGGTTGGTATCTCTAACGGGATTGAGAGGTGGACAGTTTTATGAGGTACATTTTCCTATGACATTGCAATGAAGACCTCACAAACCACTGGCGGAGTTCACCACTATGTCTTCTATGTATTTATTTCAATCACCTCACAATACTGCTGACATATTCAAAAGTACAAACACACACGCACACACATACCTCTCCAGGGTAGCTCATGGCAAACATTTCCAAAGGGCATTCATTTTCAAAGTAACAGTTTTGGCCTTTCTCTTGATGAAAAAACATTCATCACTGCTCAGTAATTATGTTAAAATTGCACAGCCAGCATAGCCTACTATTACGTCAAATTTGTTATGAAGTATTGTGAAGCTCGCAATGATTGTATAACAATGACCACCTCACGCTGTTGAGTAGGCGGGCATGCGGTGAATTAACCTGTTATTCTCACAATGACTTCATGAATAGTAGCCTTGTTTCAAACTCTGCATTTTTGGTAGGCATAAGAAATGGTTTAATACAGCCGGTTTGTTTCTTATTTTCTTTTTCTTTTTTCACAAACTAAATCCATACTAGGTACTCACTTTCATGTAGGATATTGTGAATAAGTTCACTAAGGGGCATGTGAATTATTGGCTTTGCCCTTTCAGTCTATATTAATGTTTGTACCTAACGAAATAAATACAGGATATTTTACACACAGCTACTATCCCTTCCTTCCCCCCCCCCCCTCTCTCTCTCTTTCTCTCTCTCTCTCCTCGTCCCCCCATCTTTCCTACAAACACACCTAAATCGGAATTAATGACGTAGACTTTTGATATGTTTCTTCAAACCTCAAATAATTATATTGTCCTTATAATTATAGGGAGTTTGTGCTTTTCTTTCTTCAGGACCTGGAAAGACTGACCGAACAGATGGCTTTGCTGGGACATTCTACAACTAGTACAAGTAGCATTACTACTTTGGAGGATCAACATGAAGACGGAGGCACACCTGAAGCACTGCTGGTGAACAAATCAAGGTCAGGAAAAATACTAGAAAGAAAATACAGCCAGACAGACTACAAACAACGGAAGAGTGCATACTACAAATACAAGTCCCTTCAGGAGTTTAAGTCAAAGAACATTCATGATTTGGCTGCACAAATTAAATACTACTATTGATTCACTGTTCAGGACCATAAATTCAACACTGTCATTGTGAACAAATTTGAGGGCGTGGTATATGAACGCCTAAATGTTTAATCTAGATCAATTATTTTTATAGCAAAAGTGTGTAAGTGTTATACTAGTAGCTGCTGTTGTGTGGTATGCCGTTACGATGAGTATAAAAGTAGTTTTGACCTTGTTGCATTATGCTCTTTATGCGATGATAATTGTTCCTGGAAACTGTGCAATGTTCCTGTGGAATGGAAATAAGTGCAGAGAGGACCAAAGTGATGACCAACAACACCAATGGCATCAACACGGACATCAAAGTCCAAGGCCAATCCCTCAACACTGTGCATAGCTTCAAATATTTAGGAGCCATTGTATTAGACAATGGGTCCCGACAGGAAGTCCTCTCCAGGATCGCACAAACAACTGCTGCCCTGGCGAGGTTAAAGCCAATTTGGAAAGACAGGACCATCAGCCTACATTCCAAGGTAAGACTGCTGCGCTCCCTTGTCATCTCCATCTTCCTATATGCTTGCGAAACATGGACCCTAACAGCAGATCTACAATGAAGAATACAACGCATGGAGATGAGGTGCTACAGAAGACTTCTGGCCATTTCCTATACCCAGCAAATCACCAACGACGAAGTCCGACAGACCATCACACAAGCCATTGGACAACACGATGACCTGCTCAAAGTGGTGAAAAAACGGAAACTCCGATGGTATGGCCACGTCGCCAGATCATCAGGTCTTGCAAATACCATCCTGCAAGGCACAGTGCAAGGAGGCAGAAGAAGAGGGAGACCGAAAAAGAGGTGGGAGGACAACATTCAAGAATGGACTGGTTTGACACTGAGCGAAACCATCAGGGTTGCCGATGATAGGGAAAGATGGAGTACGCTGGTTAAACGATCATCTGCGTTTACGTACCGTAGGTTATGAGGTTGTGTGTAAGACTTTCTGACGGGGTTGTGAGGTACCAAATTTTATGAGGTACATTTTCCCATGACCTCACAGTGCCCACCTTAGAAACCACGTGCGAGCTACCAAGTATATCGCCTATACATTTATCTCAACCACCTCACAAAACCGTTGGAGTGCGACCACCTACACACACACACACGGATTTTTGCATGTACACCACAACGATGCTAAAAATGTGCTTACCTCACAACGTAGGGTACGTGGGCATATGTGTGGTGCCCCTATGACCTTTGAGTTACGGGATAGGATAGGATAGTATTTGGGAATGCCAATGTGAATGGCGTCGGTGAGACAAATGATAGAGGGCTGAGTGTCCTAGAATTACGGGAAAGGATAGGAAAGGATAGGATAGGATAGGATAGGATAGTTCCTATTTTTCACTGTGCTGTTCTTGAAATTCATTTTGGGGGTAGGAAACTCTGGTTAATTGATAATATATGAGCATCAGAAGCCACATTATAGTCAATGCCATTGAAAGTCAAGGTCATTCCAAGGTCACGGGCTTTTTTGGCATAATGCATCTTTTGCTGTAATGTATTTCTTACATGAGTGTATTTAGAGCTGGAGGTCAAGGTCATCTCAAGATCAAGAGCATAGAAAGATCAAAGTTGGTATGACTTTGCGTTTTAATGCCACCGTTACATTTAGTTTTTCTCTGGGCATTCATTTTAATGTTAAATATTGCAAGTTCCATAAGGAGCATGTGCGTCATATGGGTTTTTGTCCTTCTAATTTTAAATTATTAATACTATTTGTAATTTATTTTTAAACTTATTATTATGATTATTATTATTATTATTATTATTATTATTATTATTATTATTATTATTATTATTATTATTATTATTATTATTATCCTGGCCGTTAACGAACTTTGAATCACGGGCTGTACAGGCTGTTATTGTCTAACATTCGAGTACATCGCGTATTATTATTATTATTATTATTATTATTATTATTATTATTATTATTATTATTATTATTATTATTATTATTATTTTACTCCTGGCCGTTAACGAACTTTGAATCACGGGCTGTACAGGCTGTTATTGTCTAACATTCGAGTACATCGCGTAAACCACGGAGCCAACTGCGTTCCTGGCATAATACAACTTTTGCTATAGTTTATTTGATCGTACATGAGTGTATTTGGAACAGGAGGTTAAGGTCATCTCAAGGTCAAGAGCATCGAAAGATCAAAGTCGGTATTTGCGTTTAATGTCTCATTTTCTTTTTCTTTTCTGTTGCTCATATTATGTTAAATATTGCAAGTTAAATAAGAAGCATGGAGTCATGGGGGCTTTACCCTTCTAGTTATAATGGTGTAATGTTTTGACGGTTTAACAGATTTTGGTTTTCTGTGGTCCTGATTCGGTTCCGCCTTGGTAGTCCGCTAGACCCTGTATTACCTGTAAGCATTTTCTGTATAGTGCTCCTAGCAATGTTCCCGATTAAGCACAGTGGTGCATCAATTACGCACCAAATACGAAAACTGATGCAGAAAAGTTTGTTTGTGTGCGTCCACATTTTTTCCAAATCGCTGAAGTAGCAATCGTGATAAATGAGTGTCCAACTAATTCACGCAAAGCCCACATCGAAGACTTCCATAGCCGACCATTCAGTGTTGTATCGCGAGTTGTCGTCCTTTAAAATCGAAGGTGCGAGCAATGTGTACTTCCAGTATGCATTTATATCGCTGCTGAAATGGTTTTCCTTCCCTGACAAACCAAATTGTGGAATCTCAAAATTTAGAAAAGGACTCGTACACCTTATTTAATTGTTTTGGATGGATTGTAATTGTTTTGTTGTTTATGATGATTAGAATGGTAAAGACAACAATACTGTTGCTGATGGTGATGATAAATCCAAATATTTGTTTTGTGACAACAAGTATGTTGCATAATGTACTTCTTAATTCTTGAGTAAGTTTAACTTTATATTGTGTATTGGGGAAATCAGTTTAACTTTTGATTGTATTTTTGACTCAAATGCATTGAAATGTATGTTGATGTTACTGTACTTACCCAAAAAACTTATGTTTTGGCTCACTCTCTCTCTCTCTCTCTCTCTCTCTCTCTCTCTCTCTCTCTCTCTCTCTCTCACCCCTTGGGGTCATGAGCAATCTTGCCACTGTAGATTGTTCTAACCTATAAAGGGAAAAGTGAAAGCCCCAGTTGAAAACCTGTCTTTCCTTTATAGGCATGACCGATTCACTGCGGCAACAGTACCCCCGTTGGAGTGCCGGGGGTTTCAGTATAAATAGTATCCCCACTTTCTGGAAATTTAGTGCTTTAAATTCCCACTGTCGCTGTCTTCCTCATTTGCTCTTTCCCATTCCTGCTCTGTCCTATCACTCTGCTATACTATCTTCTTCTTCGCTTGATCAATGACCTACCTTTTTTTCTTGAAAACTCTTCCTGGACAAGACTCCTTGTTTGTGTATGGGGTCTGTTGGATCAGCTTGGGAGTATTGGACGCTTTCTGCCGGGTGGTCACTAGGGCTTCCTATGATGTTATTATTTAGCAATATAGGCATTTTATATGTAGTATGTGTTTTGTTGATAATTTATAATGATGTTTGTATTCTATTTTGTTTTTGTAACCGGGGGTTTGATTAGTTGGGGTAAAGCCTCAGCCGTCCCCTGCGTGGGATGTCTTTATTGTAAAGTGACTGGCCGGTGGAGGGCATACAGTTTTCCCACTAGGGTTGTTTCAGCAGATCTTTTATGCGGATCGGGGGTTGTCCGGTCCTGATTCGGCTCGGAAGAGTCCGCTGGACCTAAAGCAACAATCAATCAATCATCAATCAATCAATCTCTCTCTCTCTCTCATGAAGCAAAGTGTTTTTCAAAGAGCCTTGAACTTGCTTGATCTTAATATAAATGAAGCGATTGGAGTGTTTAATAATTTTGTCAAGCAGAAAGCTGAGTGTATGAAGAGGAGACTTATTGTTGGCGAGATGAGCAATTGTGCATGGTTTGATAGGGAGTGTTCGGATGAAAGGAGAAATGTACGAAAATTACTTAGACAATTTAGAAAACATCCTACTTGTGAAAAGAGACAAAGCTACTGTAGAGCACGTAGGGAATATAAGAATTTCATATGTAGAAAAAAGAAGTTGTTTAATGATACTCAGTTCAATAAATTGATTTCATCGATAGGCAACCAGCAGGTGTTTTGGCAAGAAATTAGTAGGTTGTTTGGCAGACGAACTCAGCCAAAAAATGACATTACTATCGATGCATGGTATGAACATTTCAATGCTGTTTTAGATACGGATGATGAACATTTAGGTGGGGACCCAGACTTTGTTCAAAACTATGAAGAAGTTTTAGACAGACTAATTACAAGAGATGAAGTTTTACAAGCTATTTGGAAGTTAAAGCGTGGTAAATCTCCTGGACCAGACGGGCTTATTGGCGAATTTTTTAAATATGCTGGTAGCAGTGTTATAGATTTCTTAGTGAAATTATTTAATAAATTGTTTTTGACTCAAATGCATTGAAATGTATGTTGATGTTACTGTACTTGCCCAAACAACTTATGTTTTGACTCACATTCATATTCACTCACCCACCGCCACCCCTGCCCACTACCCCCCACACCCCACCCCATCCAAAAAGAAGAAAGTCTATATTTTTGCAAATCTGTGCGAAATGTGTCCTAAATTAGTCCAACTATGACATGTTAATAAAAATTGTGTCCATCGGTCCGTCTGTGTGTGCGTCGGTCCGTCTGTCTGTCCGCCATCTGTGCAAAACTTGCAAGTGGATTAATATCTAAGAACCTATTTCAACTATCACAACTAAACTTGTTAAAATGGTGTATACTTATGAGACCTTATAAAGGATCAGTGAATTAATGACTTCACCTCAAGATCAAGGTCACAGGGTCAACAATTATTAGTTGTTTTTTTAATGACAATTGTTCACACAGTTTACTCTTTTTTTTTCTAGGTTATTAGTATTGAGCTTATGATTCTTTGATGCATAATAGATATCAACGACCATGGACTATGAGAGATATAAAGTCCAGACTTGTTAAATTTAGAGATGATAGATTAATCTGGTATACATGTTCCCTTTTTGCTTTGATCTTGAAGGTCAAGGTAATTTTAGGCCTCGCAAAAACATACAAAATTAGGTCATTGTACAGTGGAATGGCTATTTATTTAACCCATAGTATGCAACAATATTGGGTTATTTGATCAGACTTGCATGAAGTCACATGAAGGTCAAGGTCATCCCAAGGTCACCGTTGTTTTGGGCATAATACAACTTTTGCTGTAGTTTATTTGATTTGGAGCCGGTCATCTCAAAGTCGGGGTGTCGGATAGCGCAGTGGTTGGAGCACTCGCTACTGTGTCGCAAGTTAAGCACCCTCCAGTGCGATTAGCACTTGGATGGGTGACTGCAAAACGTGAAGCGACAAATAACAACGCCCCCAGTTGACTCAACTGTGACTGAGTACCTACTCTCTTGAGGGTGGGGAAGGTAAAGCAGCGAGGGAGAGAGATGGGCATCACCCTCATTAAGCTGGCCCAAGATAAGTGTGATCTCCAACATCACGCTCCCCTACGGCCACAAGGCTATGGGACTACCTTTAGCTTTTTTACCTTTACCATCTCAAAGTAAGTAGTCGGTATTACTTTGAATTTTAATGCCACGTATCATTTTGTTTTTCTGGGCACTCATTTTCATGTTAGATATTGTGAGTTCTTAAAGGAACATGTGAGTCATATTTGGTTTGTCCTTCTAGTTAGATTTCTGCAAATCTGTGCGAAATAAATCTTAAATAGTCTAATAATAATAATGATATCCAAAGAAATATCGGTCTTTCCATCCCACAGGCGCTTGTACCTTGACTTGCGAATGCCTATGCCTGTGACGTGTCTTTTGTGTGTCCAGATACAAGTCTGTGGTGCATCCCCTCTGTGCAAATACTGTAACCTAGTTGATTACGCTAAACCTATGTTTTTGTACTGTAACCTGGCTAATTACACGAAACCTATTTTTGACTCACATGTATAACAATGTGAGTCTATGAACCCAAAACTCAAGTGTCTCGATTTGTGCAAATTTGCGCGATATAGTCTGAAATAGTCAGTCCAAAAATGAAATCCAAACAAATGCTTGTCCGTCCGTCTGTCACTCCCGTTGGGGTGCCGGGAGTTTCAGTATAAATAGTATCCCCACTTTCTGGAAATTTAGTGCTTTAAATTCCCACTGTCGCTGTCTTTCTCATTTGTTCTTTCTCATTCCTGCTCTGTTCTATCAATCTGCTATACTATCTTCTTCTTCGCTAGACCAGTCACCTACCTTTTTTCTTGAAAACTCTTCCGGGACAAGACTCCTTATTTGTGTGTGAGGTCTGTTGGATCAGCTTGGGAATATTGGACGCTTTCTGCCAGTTGGTCACTAGGGATTGATATGATGTTATTATTTATCAATGTAGGCATTTTATATATATATATATATATATATATATATATATATATATATATATATATATATATATATATATATATATATATATATATATATATATATATATATATATATATATATATATATATATATATATATATATATATATATATATGTGTGTGTGTTTTGTTGCTGTTTTGTAACGATTGTATTCTATTTTGCTTTTGTAAATGGGGGTTCGATAAATTAGTGTATAGCCTCAACGTCCCTTGCGTGGGATGTATTTATTATAAAGTGACTGGCTGGTGGAGTGCCTTCAGTTTTACCACTAGGGTTGTTTCAGCAGATCTTTTATGCGGATCAGGGGTTGTCTGGTCCTGATTTGGCTCGGAAGAGTCCGCTGGACCTAAAGCAATAATCATGTCATGTAATGTAATGTCTGTCTGTTTTATACCTGGTAGGTTGTATTTAGAGCTACGAGTGGTCGAAATGTATCAGTGATTGAATGACTTACAGTCAAGTTCACAGTGTCAACAATGTTAGTCAAATATGACAATTAATAGTACACTTTTGTGCTCTTGTTTTCATGTGTGAACACAAATGTAGTTTAAAGATTTGCAAATATATAACTGTATCTGGAAAAAAAACCATTTGAAATTATTTCCATATTGTTCTTGTTGCTTCTAGCATTTATTCATTGTTCAAAGTTACAGTACTTGACCTGTAAATTTAGATCGCCTGTTGATTTTGTTTCATCTGAATAAAAGAGGAAATGTATGTCAATTGTTTGATGATGTGTTTATACAGAAACAAAATAACAAACCAGATCAATTGTATGACAGCGCAGACACTAACATGCTGACTCGGGCACTGAATACTTATGCTTGTTTGTTGTTTGTAATGTAATGGTGGTGGTGAATCAACATATGTTGTCATTCAAGCAAGACAAACATATTAAAGTAAATCACAACCTTTTACTTTCAGAATTTTACTTCCACTGTATCCTGTATTCCCACAAACAATTTACATACTGTAAAACCTCCAATGTCTGTTGTCTCTCCAGTATACCTCGCCTATTGTGTGACCTGTATTTATGACTGATAAGTTTACTTATAATATGAATTACACCTTTGTAATGGAGCGATCCTTTCCGACTGGTTTATAGAGTATAGGCTAAATTGAACAAACAAACAAAAACAACAAAATAAACAAAGGAAAAAAGATACTACAGATTCGTTTACAATTCGTTAATAAAAGTTTGAAATAGTTTGCTTTTGAATGAGTGGCATGTGTGCCTTGCCTCTCTGTTTCCGTTGTAATGTAATCCCTTTAATATAAAATTCTCTCTTGAAATAATTTACTTTTGATCTGAACAAGTGGTATGTGTGCTTTGTCTCTCTGTTTAAGTTATCATACCCTTCTATTATAAGATCACATTTGGAGTGCATTTTGCAAGATCACATATTGGAGGTTCCAATGTAATAGATTCAACTAAAGCACATTAACAACAATTTGATAATATGAAACAACCGCTATGCAACATTATGAACAAAAGTAAAACATTGACGCAAAATAACTAACCAACAGCAATAACAATCCTCACAGAACATTGTGTTAGAAGAGACTAATAATAATTAATCATATCAATCTGCGGGGGAAGAATGATGCTATGATATGTTCAGATAGGTAGAAAAATTAACTGTTTAAAAGTCACATCTGCTCGGTGTTTATTTTCAAATTACATGTACATACACTATATAATGCTGCTATGCTTATTTATCATTTATATATAATTTAATTACCAAAAAACCCCCATCTTACATAATGAGTATTGCAACAGATAATTTTCATAATTGGAAACACTGTAACGTACTTGTGAGGTAGTTCCTGTTGACCTCATGAATATTCATGCAGTTATACCTCACAACATAAGCACAAGGCTCCCATTTTCAAAGTAACCGGTTTGGCCTCATTCTTGATGAAAAACATTCGTCACTGCTCGGCAATTATGTTAAAACTGCCCAAAGTCAGCATAAGCTAATATTACGTGAAATATGCTATGCAGTGTATGTACCCCACAACGATGCTAAAAATGTGCCTACCACACAACGTTGGGTAGGTAGGCATGTGTGTGTGTGTGTGTGTGTGTGTGTGTGTGTGTGTGTGTGTAAGCTTATGTGTCCAAGATAAGGCACTTTGTAAGTCATTTTCATTGTTACACCTACGTAACTGCTGTCGTCACAGCTTCAACCGTGATCGCTATGGCTGCCATCATCATCATCATCATCATCATCATCATCATCATCCACCCATTGCACATAGCTACGATCGAAAGAAAGTATACTCCAGGCACACGCTGCGCAGCAGGCCAAAGTATGTCCCTTGTCCCTTGAAGGGAGGTAAGCGAGGTTAGCAGCCTGCTCAGTTACAGTGTCGGTGATAGACTAGAAACGGAAAAGTAAGTTTCGTCTCCTCTAGGCGACGAATTAGGTCACGCTGTATTTGTTTCTAGGTCAACTGTCTTTTACACAGGCACGCATGCTTCACACTCATTCACAACCACACACACGCAAATATTATATAACGGCAGCGTAATACGTATAATACTATGATTTGTCTATGTATACCCATTGTGTTTCCTCTGCAACCTTTACATAAAGGTTGATATATCCTATTCATGTTCTGTTTGTTATATTCCCCCCCCCCCCCCCCGCCCGCGATATATGTATGCAAACAGAGCTTATTCTGTGTTGTTAATTTTCTCCATTCTGTTTTACTACTTTTTTTTTTTCATTAATTATGTATTGATTACCTTGCGCTGTATTGTTTCACGCTATAATTTGAATTTTATTTGTATTTTAGAGGTTTGGTGACATTTGTAGGCTCACCGATGTACCAAATTTGTTTTGTCATTGTACATAAAGGAGTGACTGTGTGTGTGAGTGCGTTGAATGTCTCACTTCCCTTACTTGTTTCTCACTTGTTTCTTTTCTCTTGGATATTTATGATCTGCATTATTTTAACTTATACCAAAATTCTGTCTCTCTACACTTGCTTTTTTTATCAACATTTCTTCATGGGACCTAAACATATGTATTTGTCACCAATTCTGGTTTTAGTCTGCCGATGCTCTCGATGTCAAATAATTTGAAGATGTTTATTGTATTATTGCTCTTTATGTCTCTGGGTTCCTGTAATTTTTTTTCTCAATATAATTTGTTATGTGTGATGGTCTAAAGGTTATGTCCATGAACTGTCAGGGTCTTGCTGATTTTAAGAAACGTCGTGATGTTTTCCATTACTTAAGATCAAAGGCTTATAACATTTATTTATTACAGGATACTCACTTTGAAAAAAAATTAGAGAACTATATTAGAGCTGAGTGGGGTCACACTTGTCATTTTGCTTCTTTTAGTTCCAATGCCCGGGGTGTTGCTGTGCTATTTAATAGCAATTTTGAATTTAAAATTAATAAAATGTTTACAAGTCTAGATGGCAATTATATAATTATTTCGGTAAGAATACTGGATAAAGACTTTTTAATCATTAGTTTGTACGGCCCTAACAGAGACGACCCCGAATTCTATTGTAATTTAAAACAACGTATTCTAGAGTTTAGATATGATCAGATAATACTAGGGGGCGACTGGAATCTAGTGCAAAATTTTTCGTTAGACTATTTTAATTATAAACATAACAATAATACCAAAGCACAAGAACAAGTTCATGAATTAATGATAGATTTAGACTTGATAGACGTTTGGAGAGACTTAAACCCCGAGTTAAAGAGATTTACGTGGCGAAAAAGTAATCCCTTACAGCAAAGTCGTTTGGATTTTTTCTTAGTCTCTGAATCTCTACTAAATTTTTCGGTCGACGCAGACATCCACCCCGGATATAGAACTGACCATTCTATTATTTCTTTATCAGTAAATGTTACTAAGGATGGGAGGAAACGAGGTCTTTGGAAATTTAATAGTTCATTGCTTAGAGATAAGAAGTATGTAGAGGAAGTTAATCTAGTCATTAAAAATGTTATAGAAGAATACGCTGCTACTCCCTACCTACCTGAATGTTCCCTCAATGTTCCCTTTTCTGAACTGCAATTTGTAATAAGTGATCAGCTATTTCTAGATACTCTGTTAATGAAAATTAGAGCTCAGACAATTTCTTATGCAACAATGAAAAAAAAGACTGATAACGAAAAAGAACTACAATTACTAACGTTAATAGAGACTTTAGAAAAGAAAGATAATCTAAGTGATATGGAAAAATTGGAACTAGAAAATAGCAAAGCAGACTTAGTTTCGATCAGGGAGAAAAGAATGGAGGGGGTTCTGCTTCGCTCACGGGCTAGGTGGATTACAGAGGGGGAAAAGGTTACTTCATATTTTTATTCATTAGAAAAAAGGAACTACATTAATAAAAGGATAACAAAACTGGATAAAAATGGTATTATTTTATCGGATGAAAAAGATATTGCAAATGAAGTCAGAGATTTTTATTCTAAATTATATTCTGTTAGAGAAGTTGAAGAAGTTGAAATTGCTAATATTGTAGATGATCTTCCTACTTTAAATCAGGAAGAGCAAACATCTTTGGAGGGAGAAATCACCTTAGAGGAGGCCTCTTTTGCTTTAAAGAATATGCCGAACATGAAAAGTCCAGGTAGTGACGGGCTTACTGTAGAGTTCTTTAAATTTTTCTGGTGTAGTCTAAGGGATTTTGTAGTTAGGTCACTAAATGAAGGGTTTAGGAAGGGAGAATTATCGTCAACACAGAAAGAGGGAGTAATAGTTTGTATACCGAAGGGGGATAGGCCTAAGGAGTTCATAAAAAACTGGAGACCTATTTCCTTATTAAACGTAATATATAAAATTGCTTCATCGTGCATTGCTAACAGACTTAAGTTAGTGTTACCTTCTATTATTAGTGAAGACCAGACTGGTTTTATGCGGGATAGATATATAGGTGACAACATTCGTTTAATTTATGATATTATCGATTATTTACAAATACATAATAAACCTGGCCTTCTTCTTTGCCTAGACTTCGAAAAAGCCTTTGATTCTTTAAGTTGGAATTTTATGTTTAAAGTGCTAAATGCTTTTGGATGTGGTCCTGACTTCTGTAAATGGATTGCTACCTTCTATTATAACATTAAATCCGCAGTAACTGTGAATGGAGATCTAACGCCATGGTTTCATGTGCAGAGGGGCTGTAGACAAGGAGACCCAATTTCATGTTATTTATTTATTATGTGTGTAGAAATTTTGGCAGTTATGATTAAGCAAAATAAAGAAATAAAAGGGATAAAAATTAATAATAACGAAAGTAAAATTTCGCAATATGCAGATGATACTGAAATAATGTTAGAAGGAGACGAAAATTCATTTAGACATTCTATAAGTACTATTGAACGTTTTGGCTCTTTTTCTGGCTTAGTTTTAAATACAGACAAGAGTAGCGCAATCTGGTTAGGTAGTAATAAGAATTCTCGTATTGTTTACATGCCCCATCTGCGCATGGAATGGAACCCAGAGACATTTAAAATACTTGGAATTATTTTTACAAATGACTTAAAAGACTGTGTTAAATTAAATTTTGAAGCAAAATTTCTAGAAATTAAGATACTATACAAGATATGGTTTAAAACGTCAGTTAACGCCAGTTGGTCGGGTTGCTGTGCTAAAATCGTTGATCTTGTCGAAGCTTGTGTATCTATGGCTGTTATTGCCTAATCCACCAGACGATATTGTCAATTCTATTCAAAAAAGTATTTTTACATTTGTTTGGAATAATAAAAATGCTAAGATTTCTAAAAAATCCTCAATGAAAAGTATCTCTGAAGGAGGTATTGGCATTCCAGATGTACGCCATTATATGAACGCATTAAAAATAACTTGGATCAGAAAGTTGATGAAGACTAAACATAAATGGAAAATTATAATTGAAATTGTAAATGAAAAGGTATTATTAATTAATAAGCTTGGTAACAAATTGTGTATGGAAGAAATTTGTAATCCATTCTGGTATGATGTTCTTAAGGCGTATGAAATTCTGGGAGATCAAATTAGACTTGACTGTGCTGAGGAAATTTTGTCGGAGCCATTATTTTGTAATAATAATATTTTAGTTGAAGATAAAACAATTTACTTTCCAGACTGGATTGAAAAAGGTGCATATATAATTGGAAGTTTGTTAAATAACAATGGCAATTTTTTAAGTTTTCAAGTGTTTGTTAACAAATATAATATTACTACTAACTTTTTAGTGTATTATGGCTGTGTAGAGGCTGTTAAGAGATATGTTCGCCGGTGTGGACTGCAACTAGCTAACGCCGATGTTGCTGATTATAAACATAGTAAATTGTTGAGACTTATTAGTACATCTCCGAGAGGTGCGAGGATATTATATGATACATTAGTCAAAGATGATGTAAAACCTAACTGTTGTAAAAACTGGGACGGGAGAATAGTGCGTACAGTTGAATGGAAAATAATATTTAAGAAAGCACAGGAAATTAGGGAAATCAAATTGAAGTGGCTGCAAATTAGAATAATTCATAGAATACTAGGAACCAATATAGTATTATCTAACATTGGAGTTGAACAGAGTATTAATTGTACTTTTTGTGAACATGAAAGGGAAAATATACAACACCTTTTCTTTAGGTGTCCTTTCGTTCAAACGTTTTGGACTGACTTTGAGAGAGCCCTAAATTCTAAGTGTTATAATGCTATTGCTTTCCACTTCAGTGAACATCTCGTAATATTTGGCTGCGAAATAAATATAAGAACGGACACAATATTAGATTTGTTAATTTTATTATCAAAATCATTCATTTATAAATGCAAAATAGAAAAAAAAGCACCACTTTACAGGTCCTTTACAGCTGTGCTAAAAAGCCGATACGAAGTAGAAAAATATATGGCCCTTTTACAAATGAGGTATCAAAAATGTGTACAAGAATGGCACCCGTACTTACCACTGTTTGACGATATATAAGCGCTTATATATATTAGTTTAAATGAATATGTATTTTTCACTGCGTGCTAATCTTGGTTTTGTACATTTTGTGAAATGATAATGACCCATGGTGTTCTCTCTTTCTAACTCAATCTCTTTCTCTCCCTTTTTCTCCCTCACTTCTCTCTTCCTTTTCCCCACCTTACTTTCTTTTTTAATTTCTCTATAATACCAAATATGTATGTAGATATCATTGTGAGAGAAAAGGAAATCCAATATATTCTTTGCATGCATGTTTTTGGAGAATAAAAAAGTGTAAAAAAAAACAAACTGTCTTTTACGAACCGTTTGAGAATCTTTTGGAACCGTTTATTGACGCCGGATAGTGTCCTTACTTGGTTTCATACAATTTATGAATCCAAGAAGGCCAATGGGTTTTTGGGACGGGAAAAGAGCATTTTTGTAGACAAAAGGATTAGGGCAAGGGCTAGGGATAGATCTACAACTAATCCTTACCCGAACCCTTGTAGCAATATTCCGCTCTTTCCGTCACTTTTAAACAGTACTGCGGTTCGCATCCGCGGCTAGCAGCGAGCCCAAAGTAAGCCTATACTTTGAAGGGATGGAGGGAATACTTTCACCAGCTGCTAGCGGTAATTTTGGTTATACTTTCTACCGATCGCAGCAATGTGTATTACCTCCACCATCACCATCATCATCATCATCATCATCATCATCATCATCATCATCATCATCATCATCATCATCATCATCATCATCATCATCATAACTTTGGTAAATAGTTCTGCGTGTGTGTGTATGTGTGTGTGTGTGTGTGGATTGTGATCTTTGTTTTAATTTCACAGTGACCAGTGCAGCACATAATGGCCTATCGCCTGACACTGCATCAGCAAGGTCAGCTGACATACGACATAAGGCATACGAAGACATCAGACCAAGTGTGAGGTATGACGGCCTACTAGCGCCAAAACCTGATAATCACAAATATCACGGGATAATTATGAATATGAAGGGATAATTACAATCCAATTATCATTGAAAACTTACAAATATCTTGGCGTCATTCTGTTTAATTTTCAGTTTTGGCTCTAGCAACCCGTCTGGAAATGCGCCCAAACCGAAAATTGTAATTATCACATAATAATTACAATTATCACATAATAATTACAATTATCACATAATAATTACAATTTTCACTTGATAATTACAAATTTCACTTGATAATTACAATTTTCAAATGATCATGCTTAATTTTGGCTCAGGGCGGCTTACTGGCACCAAAACCTGCAGTGATAATGGTAATTATCCCTTGATATTTGTAATTATCCCATGATAGTTGGAATTATCCCATGATATTTGGAATTCTCCCATGATATTTGTAATTCTCCCATGATATTTGGAATTCTCCCATGATATTTGGAATTATCCCATGATATTTGGAATTCTCCCATGATATTTGGAATTCTCCCATGATATTTGGAATTCTCCCATGATATTTGGAATTCTCCCATGATATTTGGAATTATCCCATGATATTTGGAATTCTCCCATGATATTTGGAATTCTCCCATGATATTTGGAATTCTCCCATGATATTTGGAATTCTCCCATGATATTTGGAATTCTCCCATGATATTTGGAATTCTCCCATGATATTTGGAATTCTCCCATGATATTTGGAATTCTCCCATGATATTTGGAATTCTCCCATGATATTTGGAATTCTCCCATGATATTTGGAATTCTCCCATGATATTTGGAATTCTCCCATGATATTTGGAATTCTCCCATGATATTTGGAATCATCAGGTTTTGGCGCTAGTATGCCGCAGGGATGTTGCTAGGAAATTTTTTCTTCGGCGATTTGGCCGAAACAGCCGTGAAACTTTCGGCTTTTTACAGAAAGTTTAGGCTCTCTCTTCCAAAGCAGTCTCACAAGTTTTTTGACTAGATTCACTACGTTAACGTGCACACTCCACCTCCATATATTAAAGGTGTTCTGTGGATGCATATCTTTGTAATAAAACATACTTTTAAGAGTAGAATAAGAACATTGAAAAGAAATTTTATTTTCTTAAATTTTAGACACAAAAGCAATAAAAAGTTTAGACTGTCCCTTGACAGACCACAATACTGTCAGAGTTTCTGTTTGGTCTACAGCTTTCTGGGTTTAGCCTGACGCAAGGCAGCCAAAGCTCTATTCAGGTCAATGCTGCGCCCGTGCAGTTTCACCCTTATCAGCATGTCCTGATTTTCAGCAGTGAGTCTGTTCCTGAGGGCTGTCAGTACCAGGTTCTGTGCTGAAAACCCTCGTTAGCATCCAGCAGTGTGGACAGGGCTGGTCAGTGCAAGATGCCTAAGCTTCAGCATGTTCGGAAAGTCTTCTGAATGGAACTTCCCAATCAGGTGCCAGAGCTCAATCATGTTATCCCGTGGGTATCTCTGAGCCACCACTACCTGCTTCAACTTCATCCACTGTACTTCTTTTTTGCCAAACGACAGTATACTTTGTCCGGCCAACAATTTCGATTTCTTTTTCGGAGGCATTTTAAAAATGATTTTTAAGCACTCTGCCTGTATGAGAAAGTGACGTTTTATTTCGTACGTCACTGGCTTCAATTAAATTGACGTCAGTTTTATCATGGACGACATCGACATCGGGCTATGACTAATACAGGTCTGTTCGCTGAGTGCAACTTTTTCAGGAAAACAGAATTTAGTACTTATCGAATCCTCACCTAAACTGCAAGCGTACCGCACAGGAATATAGCAAAAATGGACAAAACCGAGCCGATTCACCAGTGAAAACTTCGGCTCGGCGAGCCGACATGACGGACAGTTTATCGGCTTTTTTTATAAAAATTTCGGCTAAAAGCCGAAGATCCGACCCAAACGACATCCCTGTGCCGTCTTAGATCACGCTAAGATATTTGTTATTTTAGTGATATGTGGAATTATCGCATAATAAGTGTAACTATGTCACCATAAATGTTATTTTTACACCAAAATTGGAATTATCATGCTTTGGCGGTAGGAAGGCGTGGCAAATACTGATATTAATATTAATTAACACTGTGGATTACCGATATCTCTGTAAATTACACGGAACACATGTTAATTTCAATCATCTCGTTATATTGGTAACTCTCGGTTTTGACGCTAGTAGGCTGTTATAGTGAGGCGACGAAACATTAGTCCCGTTCCATTGTGGACTGCGCTGTTCAATCAATCAGAGATCCTCAGTTACATTACATTACATTACATTACATTACATTACATTACATTACATGGTTATTGCTTTAGGTCCAGCGGACTCTTCCGAGCCAATTCAGGACCAGAGAAGTGAAAGAGGACTAGCCCCTGACCCGCATAAAAGATCTGCCGAAACAACCCTAGTGGTAACACTGAAGGCAATCTACCAGCCGGTCACTTTACAATAAAGACATCCCAAGCAGGGGACGCTGAGGCTATACTCTAATTTATCTAGCCCCCGGTTACAAAAACAAACTAGAATACAAACATCATTATACAATATCAACATAACACATACATATAAAATGCCTACATTGCCAAATAATAACATCATAGGAAACACCAGAGACCATTTGGCAGAAAGCGTCCAATATTCACAAGCTGATCCAACAGACCTCACTCACAATTAAGGAGTTTTGTCCCGGAAGAGTTTTCAAGAAAAAAGCTAGGTGACTGGTCTGGCGAAGAAGAAGACAGTATAGTAGATTGATAGAACAGAGTAAGAATGAGAAAGAACAAAAGAGAAAGACAGTGACAGTGGGAATTTAAAGCACTACATTTCCAGAAAGTGGGGATACTATTTATACTGAAACCCCCGGCACTCCCACGGGGGGGGGGGGGGGTATCCTCAGTTATGTTGAACCAATGTAAGGGTCACAATGCATTTTGCTTCATGCAAATCACGGATCTCTGATGCAAATTCAGTACTGTTTACTCCAGTTTTAAGAAGTTTTCAATAGGGATATATTTTCCAACGTCTGTGTATTAAAACCTAGGAGTGGAAAATCTGGAGATGAGGAGAGGGGGAGGGGAAGAGATGAGGAAGAGGTTATGAGGTATAAAGAAAACAAAAATGTAATATTCTGAAAACGACTTCCATCTTTTTTGAATTACGTGCCTCAAATAAATTCCATAAGAGAGAGAGAGAGAGAGAGAGAGAGAGAGAGAGAGAGAGAGAGAGAGAGAGAGAGAGAGAGAGAGAGAGAGAGAGAGAGAGAGAGATGGAGTGAGAACGTGTTTTAGAGAGACAGAGAGAGACATGCTGAAAGACAGAGAGATGGAAACAGAGACAGACTGAGGGAGACAGACAGACATTCAAAGAGAGAAGTTTTTTTTTTCTTTAGCAAAATGTTATTAAAAGTACTGAAGAAGTCTTGGAACTTTTTGACACCGATATCGGATTTTTCTATCAGACGAGTAGATTAAAATCTGTACTCCCCTGTACCCGTCTCTTTTCACCAAACCACCCCTTCAGCTTCTCCCTACATCAATATTCTCCTACCATCCTACCATCACTCCTTCCTGCTTTCCAAAGTAGCCTTTCATATTCAAGAAGTTTTCTGACCACCCACCCTCCCCCACCTTCTTGACCCTAACGTCGCAGCCACAACAAATACCATTTCCACCCAACTCAGCCTCTCTGTCTGTCTCTCTGTCTGTCTCTCTCTCTGTCTGTCTGTCTCTCTGTCTGTCTCTGTCTGTCTGTCTGTCTCTCTGTTTGTCTGTCTTTCTGTCTCTCTGGCTGTCTGTCTCTCTGTCTGTCTGTCTGTCTCTCTGTCTGTCTGTCTCTCTGTCTCTCTGTCTGTCTCTCTGTCTGTCTGTCTCTCTCTGTCTGTCTCTCTGTCTGTCTCTCTGTCTCTCTGTCTTTCTGTCTGTCTCTCTCTGTCTCTCTGTCTGTCTGTCTCTCTGTCTGTCTGTCTCTCTGTCTGTCTGTCTCTGTGTCTGTCTCTGTTTGTCTCTCTGTCTTTCTGTCTCTCTGTCTGTCTCTGTCTCTCTGTCTGTCTCTCTTTCTCTTCCTCTCAAATTGGTTTAACAATGGTTAATTCAGTGAATTTCTGATCTGACAAATACATAACAAATACAGTAACAGGGATACACCAAATGCAAAGCTTCAGTGAGTGCATACCTGGATGAGTTACAATAATCTGTGTCAGTTTAGGCGGAATAGTTACATCATTGAGATACAAATACATTGCCATCAACACAAGAACAATAACAATGATAAGGAAAGCATAAACAACATACACATGAATTGCAAAAGATATACACAAACATAATAACAAATAAATACGGAAACAAATGGAAAAAGATAATGAAATAATAACAAAATAATAGCGAGAGATTCACTAGGAACACAGTTGCAGCAAAGAGTTTGCGGCATGTAGGTAGGTACCACGGGAAAAACAAAACAAAATAACAAACAAACAACTATCTTTAATATACCAGACAAAAAGGCAAGTTAACTAGTTACTATTAGTGAAAGCGGCCTGACAGTCGCAGAAATTCGTGAACAACAGCCACAATAATACTATTCTCCTGCACGGACAAACATTCGTTGCCATGAAGTAATATTATAACATCTTGAGATTCAAGATTCAGAGTATGTATTGTCTGTGTTCCTGCATTAATAAATAGTGGACAGGAGAGAAGAAAGTTTTCTGATGTCTTGGCTGGGTAATTACAGTCACATTAAGGCAATATTACCTTAATACGACCTAACCACCGATTTTGTCAACCGTTTCGCATTGTGCTACTTGACTATGTAATATGCATTTATACAGATATTTAAACTGCCTCAAAATATATCATACATACAAATAATTCAAGATAAACATTGACATTTCAAAAATTTCCGTTTTACCATTTATACTACCACCATGGGAACATTTAAAAGGGCTAATTTTGATATTGATTATACAGACACAAAGAAAAATGAATATACTAATATTCCGATATGTGAAGTAAGAGAACATATAAATACCAATTATCTCAATTATTTCAAAGTATATACTGATGGCAGTGTTTCTGATTCATCGGCAGGCGAGTCAGGATTTATAATACCAGAATTGAATATTCAGCGTTCTTATTATCTTGGATGCGGATTATCAATATTTACATGCGAATTATACGCTATTCTTATGGCCTTAAATTATATTCTTAACATTTCTCTTAATACATTTAATTTGTGTAGATTCTAAAGCAGTGCTGTATTCTTTAAATAATTGGGAAAAAAATAATTGGAAAAAAAATCAGAAAACGAAGTGATTTAATATTTGATATAAAATATTTCATGCATTGTAAACGAACTGGAGGTATTGAAATATTTGTGTGTTGGGTTCCTTCCCATTTAGGTCTATATGGCAATGAAGTATCGGACAAATCAGCAAAAAAGAGGGATTAAAAGAGCCAATAATCAGTAATAAACTATCATTTAAAATTGGCTCAATCTGAGTACTATTCGCTATTTGAAATACACATATATTGTGTTAAAAATAAAAATGTATTGTTAAATCCTCAAGAACTTTTGCGAGATTAGTTTATAAACTACCGTTAAATTCGTGGAACACACAGTATTTACAAAACATCAACTGCATTTGCTCAGAAAATATTTCAGTTCATCACATACTTTTGGATTGTACAATTTTAACAGCAATGTACAAAGATAAAACAAATTCTTATATCAGAAGATTACCTTAAAAGCATTTTGTATTGTTCTATTATAGTTGACGTTAGCATTATTATGAAAACCGATTTATACCAATTGTTATGCTTTTTATTAATTTTTTGTATCTTATTCAATTGTTTCAGTTTGTATTTGTCCAATATCACTTCGAAGTGAACAGATGTACAATTAAAGAATCGATTGATTGATATGCATTTGATGCGCCTTAGAATGTTTGTGTAATTATACCACCTGATTATTGGATATACTTTGGGTTGTAGTTTGTGTACATAGTTGTAAATAGTCTATTTCTGTCTTTTTGTAATTTGTGTACATAGTTGTAAATAGTTTGTACCTTTACTGTTCCGTCTTTTAGTGTATTGTAGCAAAAGCAATGTTTTTTTCGTGTGCATGTATTTATATGTAATGACTATGTAAAGCGTGGTGAGTCTGGTCATAGGCTGGAGTACCTGCTATATAAAAATCCGTTATTATGTATTGTGTAATTGCAACACCAATCTGAAATCGCAAACTGCGAGTATGAATGATACGAGGAAGGTTCCCGCCTAAAATCTGTTGGTTTGCTAATAAGAAAAATAAAAAATTTGAGTCTGAGCCTCTCTCTCTCTCTCTCTCTCACACACACACACACACACACACACACACACACACACACACACACGCACACACACACACACACACACACACACACACACATTCAAGCGTGTGAAAATCTATACCAGGAAAAGGAAAGGAAATCATTAACATCGTTTAAAACTAGACTCCACAAATGTTTTTTTTTTCCTTTGCTCCTATTGCTTAACACGTTTGTCTACCATGCGACAATATACGTTTTTTGAGGATGTGTGAACTTGAGCGCGCCCTTGTGTGTGTGTGTGTGTGTGTGTGTGTGTGTGTGTGTGCGTGAGGGGGGAGAGGAAGGGAAGGGGTAGCGGAGGACTGGAGGAAGGGGGGAGTATGTGTATTTAGGCGCATTAATATTCATAGTCATTTCTTACCATGGTTAAGGGATACGTTAGTTTCAAATTAATGTTATGTTAATTATGTACTTCTCAATTGTTCTTTAAGGACTAGCTGTAAGACAGGTCCATAGTCCATAGGACCTAATGATAGTATCCAATTAAAGGTTTCGACTTCGACTTCACCATGTTCCATCTTCCCCCATGCACCTTGCCTTTCGAAATGATGCTGAGGTTATTGATATTGTTGTTGGTGTTGTTGTTGTTGTTGTTGTTGATAATAATAATAATAATAATAATAATAATAATAATAATAATAATAATAATAATAATAATAATGATGATGATGATGATGATGATGATGATGATGATGATGATGATGATTTCATCCTCCTGATGATGATGATGATGATGATGATGATGATGATGATGATGATGATGATGATGATGATGATGATGATGATGATGATGATGATGATGATGATGATGACGATACTAAAAATACCGTTATCAAAAAACAAACGAAGCCTTTCGTAAGCTGAACAATACAACGGTACGGCTTTATTATGTATCACTGTGTCATGGTATTTATTGTTCTTGGTAAATTCACTATCCAGCCCCAAAATAGACTCAGGGGACCTCTTTCGCTATCAGACGATGAAATATGTACACAACACGACCATTACCCTAATCAGGTGACCTGGCCACGTGGTATCAAGTCCAGCGAGAGGCTGGTGACCTCATTACCAGGAATAACTTTCCATTAGGATTTTCTGTTTGAATACCATGAATAGCAATGAGTCAAAGACAAAGGACCTTTGTTCGTATCCCGGTCTCTGACAGCGTCAAAGCTATATTTATGGAGTAAATGCAGATCAGACCAGTTTGCAATTAAAATACGGAAATACTTTAAAATAGTCAAGAATCAGAACGAGGGCAAAATCTAGGTTTGTCTTTTTGTCGGTTGGTGGGTCCGTTGCACGCCATTTCTCAAGACCTACTGAACGGATGTTAACCCAACTTCGAAGTTACATTACCCATGTTTGTTAATTAATTACGTAATTTATTTATTTATTTTTTAGCGAATCACTTTTATATAGCGCTTGTCTAACTCAAGAGCTGTTCAAGGCGCTGGACGATACAGGATCTAACTCAAGCCGTCCGAAACGCCAACTTTCAACCTATAGGGCGCATAGTCTGACGCCCAGACGATCGAGCACAATGGTGGACGGCCATGGAAGGGGAGAAGGGACCTAGTGATGGGTGGGTATATTGGTGTAGCTAGCACCCGCCCGATAGGACATGAGAGTCAGGATCTGTAAAGTACGTGCCATGGAAGGCGTTCGTGCACAGATTAGACTTCGGTTTATACTCTAATCCGAAAAAGTATATATAAGTCCATGATAAAATGGGCTTTGTTATCACATAATACAATGATAAAGTGGACTTTGTTATCACATAACACAATGATAAAATGGACTTTGTTATCACATTACACAAAGATAAAGTGGACTTTGTTATCACATAACACTGACAAAATGGACTTTGTTATCACATTACACAATGATAAAGTGGACTTTGTTATCACATTACACAATGATAAAGTGGACTTTGTTATTATATTACAAAATGAAAAAAATAGACTTTGTTATCACATTACACAATGATAAAATGGACTTTGTTATCACATTACGCAATGATATAATGGATTTTGTTATCACATTACGCAATGATAAAGTGGACTTTGTTATTACATTACACAATGAAAAAGTGGACTTTGTTATTACATGACACAATGAAAAAGTGGACTTTGTTATAACATTACACAATGATAAAAGTGGACTTTATCACATTACACAATGATTAAGTGGGCTTTGTTATCACATTACACAATGATAAAGTGGACTTTGTTATTACATTACACAATGATCAAAAGGTTTTTGTTATCATTTTACACAATGATACAGTGGACTTTTTAATCACATTACAGAATGATACAGTGGACTTTGTTATCACATTACACAATGATACAGTGGACTTTGTTATCACAATACACAATGATAAAGTGGACTTTGTTATTATATTACACAATGATAAAGTGGACTTTGTTATTATATTACACAATGATAAAGTGGGCTTTGTTATCACATTACACAACGACAAAATGGACTTTGTTCTCACATTACACAATGATAAAGTGGACTTTGATGTTACATTACACAATGATAAAGTGGACTTTGTTATCACATTACACAATGATAAAGTGGACTTTGTTATTATATTACACAATGATAAAGTGGACTTTGTTATTATATTACACAATGATAAAGTGGGCTTTGTTATCACATTACACAACGACAAAATGGACTTTGTTATCACATTACACAGTGATAAAGTGGACTTTGTTGTCACATTACACAATGATAAAGTGGACTTTGTTATCACATTACACAATGATAAAGTGGACTTTGTTATCACATTACACAATGATAAAGTGGACTTTGTTATCACATTACACAATGATAAAGTGGACTTTGTTGTCACATTACACAATGATAAAGTGGACTTTGTTATCACATTACACAATGATAAAGTGGACTTTGTTATCACATTACACAATGATAAAGTGGACTTTGTTATCACATTACACAATGATAAAGTGGACTTTCGTTGCTCAAACCCACCGCTAAAGTTTGAATGTTCCATTTCTGTTCTGACAGAAAGTGATTTCCCTTATGCACCAATAACATTGCCCTTTGACCCTTGACCCTCGTTCTGAATGATTCCCAAGGCTTGAAACGTTTTCTTGTGTCCTTGTGTTGTGTCCTTGGGAAAGACACTTTACTCCCGTTTTCTACTCCTTCGGATGAGAGTATAAACCGAGGTCTAGTCTGTGTCGCATGCATTCCATCATAACGGACTTTAAAGATCCTGACGCTCATGTCCCAGACGGGTGAGTGCCGGTGACAAGAACACACCCAGCATGCACCTAGCTTCTTCTACCCCATCCCTGGCGGCCCAGGATTGTGCTCAGTTGTCTGGAGCGTTATTACGATGCGCCCAAAGGCTGCAAGTTGGCGCCTCGGGTGGCTTGAGTTAGATCCTGTATCGTCCAGCGCCTTGAGCAGCTCTTAAGCTGGAAAAGCGCTAAATAAGAACGATTAAAAAAAATAAAATAAACACCAACACTTTCTTGAGGATTTAAAAAAAATGTCCTTCCTCTTACTGGCTTGGGTAGATGCCGCTCCCCCCCCCTCCCCTTCCTGTTTTTTTTAAACGAAATAACGGTGTCTTACGGTTGCTATTAATAGATATAAAACAACGGAATGAACTTATTTTAAAAACAAAACACAACATTTTCGAAAAATTGTTTTTTGTTGTAAGTTTTTTTTTCTCTCTCTCTTTGTGTGCGGTAACACTCACTGTGAATGTTAAAAGGATAGTTAGTTAGTTATTCATTGCTTACAGGGTCCAGCGGGCTGCAATGAGCCGAAGCAGGATAACAAAATTAAGACCACAACTTCGCTGAGAGAGAACTGGCCCCTGATCCGCATAAAAGATCTGCCGAAACAACCCCAGTTTTAATTACCACAGAAGGCACTCCACCAGCCGGTCACTTTATAATAAAGACATCCCACGCAGGGGACGCTGAGGCTATACTCTAATTTATCGAACCCCCGTTTACAAGAACAAAAAAAAGAATACAAACATCATTATAGAATATCAACAAAACACATACATATAAAATGCCTACATTGCCAAATAATAACATCATAGGAAGCCCCTGTGACCACCTGGCAGAAACGTCCAATATTCCCAAGCTGATCCAACAGACCTCACACACAAATCAAGAGTTTTGTCCCGGAAGAGTTTTCAAGAAAAAAAGGTACTAGGTAGGTGACTGATCTAGCGAAGAAGAAGATAGTATAGTAGATTTATAGAACAATGTAAGAATTAGAACGGACAAAGGAGAAAGACAGCGACAGTGGGAATTTAAAGCACTAAAATTTCCAGAAAGTGGGGATACTATTTATACTGAACCCCCCGGCTCCCCCACGGGGGATGCTAAAAGGATTGTGCAGAGGTGTGTGGGGATCGTGGTCAATGTAGGTCCCCTGAACATTACAGTTGTAGAGCAGGATGCCCATGATGGACGAGATGTTGGCCCTTTTAGTGGAGTACTGTAAAAAGTCACGCAAGCAGCCAGAGAGGGGGAGAGATCCCCAGGTGGTAATTAGTTTCCCGCGGCCGGCGACGAACAATCCTCTTAAGACTCGTAATGGAGCGCGAGACCGTGCGCCCATCTCCTCAAGACTCCGTCTCCTTCTTTCTTCCAAGGCGAACCATCATGTCTAACGGCGGCAGGATCATTCCGTAAGGAGCGGTATTATTCTTATTAGCGTACGCATCATTCCTCACCAGAACAATCGCATTCTTAATTAAATACAGCAGTTTACATTCAATATCGGCTACACGAGTACACCCAGCAAATACTGGGTCATTTCTCCACCATTGCCGGACGCCTAGATTGGTCTCCCTTGTCTGGGGGAAGAGGGTGGGAGGTGAGTAAGGTCAGAGGAAACACCCAAATGCTGCGAGCGGGTGACTCAAACGGCTTTAGTAAGAGCCTTGAGCAGCTCTTGATCTGGAGAAGCGCTCCGTAAGAAAGATGTAAACAGGACAAAATGGAATACAGCAGAGTAATTCTTAACAGTGTACAGTCATACCTACAGGCGAAGACTTGCTGTCTTAGGCGCATTGTATGGCTCTCCAGATAAATGAGCACAGTCCTGCGACACTTGCAGATAAAAGGTACCTAACTGTACAATACGTGACTCCATTAAACCTCGTACGAATGCATTATTATAATTATATGGATTATGTCGAAGATTCTTTTATACCCCCTCCCTCCCCCCATCCCCTCCCTCCCCACTCCCCGATCCAATTTCTTCAAGCGGGACAACCTACTTTACGTGTTGTACACAAATCCGTTGATCTCCCTTTTAAGATATTGCCAGAAGAGCCATGTTTGTTTACGAAGTCCCAATTGGAGGGCTTTGTTTGTTCTTGCGGGAAATGAGTTCAGCAAAAACTTGGCTTCGCTATTACATAATACAATGATGAAAGCGGGCTTACGAGGCTCACACCAACCGCTACAGTCTGACTGTTCAATTTCTTTTCTGACAGGTAGTGCTGTCCCCTGCTTAACGGTACACCAATACGCTCTACCAACTACATGCTATTTTCAGCGCTAGAAAGGGAGGTACCGGTTACCTCCCCACCCCCTACCTCCAAAAAAATACAACTATAAAAGACGGAATTTATTGATTCCTATACACAACGTGTCCAGGGACGTAAATTTACCCAAACAAACAAATTTCAAAACCAAAAAAAATATACCTATACCTTGAAAGAGTTGAGACCAAACTTTTATGTAAAACGCAAGTGGTAAACATGGCTCGTCTTCAGTTAATTGATGGGATCTTGGATAAAGTCATTATTATTAATTGCAATACTTCGTTTATTAAAAGAATGAGAGGAAATATTTCTATCTACCCTTGGCTTTGCAAATATGGAACTATGCAATAGATACAGACGGTCATTTATCCGTGTTTTCAGTTCATAAATAAAAACTTCTGTTGCTAACAGCCAATCAATCAATCAATAAGCGAAGCTTTACGTCCTATTTCAATAGAGTGAGTTAAGGACAAGATTTTGACCAGGGGGGGGGGGGGGGCGAAGCCCCTCCCACTGGTTTTCACGACGAATATGGGGACGGACCAGGTCCGTCTCCGTGTGTGTCTGGAGAGGAGGAGGCACCGGCGAGTGTTCGACCTAGGGGGGGCGGGGGAGGTGAGTTTAAATGTTGCCTTTAAAAGGGAGAGGACAAGGGGGAATAAATTCCCGGTTAAAATCAATTCGAATCTTTATTGAATATCAATTTTAAAATATTTTTGTAAAAAATTTAAAAGCCTTTTCAGGACCTTAACAAAATATAATGGTAAAAAGACTTTAGGGAAAAAGATAAAGTGTATAAAAAAGGACGAAGGTTTCCCGGTTTAATAAACACCAGGGTAAGCATGCGAAGACTGAAAAAGCAAAAAGAAGACACTTTGTACATTGGCCATCCAAGATGGGAAGAGGTGAGTTGAGCCCCAACAGAGGGACCAATCAAGGAAGTGGGTGTCCGCGCCCAGATGATAGGCCGCCGGCAGCAGACAGGTGGCGGCTTCGAAGAGGTTGGATTTAATTCAACCTCGTCTGGATAAGGTTTCCAAAGCCAGGCGAGAGGCTGAAAAGAACAGCATTAGCAGGGGACTCCAGTGGAGCCTCGCTGGACAGTAATAAGTAACCCGGAGTGGTGCCTCAGAACGGGTGTCATAAGTAAGGAGGCCGGGCTAGGTCAGGGGAAGTTGGGGGGTAGGGGCCGGCCAGGAGCAAAGCTCACTGGAGCCGGGGGGGAGTGCCGGACATCTCACAGTGCCCGGGGACAGAGCAGAGGGGAGTAGGTAAGTTGGGAGGGCATCCGGGAGTGAACTCAACAACGGATGCCTCGGTCATGTAAGAGAGGTGGGCCGGGCCAGGGCCAGGGTGTGGGGGGGAAGGGGGCCGACCAGGAGCGAGCTCGACTGTAGTCGGGGGGGGGGGGGGGGGAGGCGCAGGTCATCTCGCAGTGCCCGGGAGCAGGGCAGAGGAGAGTAGGTGAGGAGTAAGTGACTAGCCGGGAGGAGCTTCCGACGGCTGTCACCTGTCTAGTTAGGTAGTATGTGATTTAGTATCACAATGAGTAAAGTGAGGAGCCGGGAGGGGGGACCTATGGGCCTTCGCACCCTCACCGGACGGTCTTAACTAAAGGTAGGCCGGGCCAGGGCGGGGATAAGGGGGGATGGGGGCCGACCAGGAGCGAGCTCTACTGAAGTCGGGGGGGGGGGGGGGGTGGCGCAGGTCATCTCGCAGTGCCCGGGGACAGGGCAGAGGAGAGTAGGTGAAGAGGGACCAGCCGGGAGGTTTTCCGTTTGTCACCTGTCAAACTAGGTGGGTGATGTGATGAGTTTCACAACAACAGAGGAGAGGCGCCGGGAGGGTGGGACCTATGGGCCTTCACACCCTTACCGGACGAGCCATCGTCCTTAGAAAAGGCTCTTCCATGGTGAGAGCCAAATGGAATCTGAAAGGATGCGCTGGGCGGCAGTGCCTAGTTTTGGGTGGGTGGTCAGGAAATCCGTAGGAGTCAAAGAGTGGTCAGAGGCAAATTTGCGAAGGTTGGTAAAGTGCGGAAGAAGGGCAAGGCAATTACTGAAAAGATGCAGCCAATCTAATGTATTGCCACATGGGCAGGTTGGATTTTGGAATTTAGAAGCAGTGCTGACCGTCAAGATGCGGCAGAGAATTCGCTGACTCCTGCGCGGGAGTGGGGGGGACATGCCCACGCCCGACAGCAAGAAAGAGGAATCCGTGTCGCCGACAGTAGTGTTTCATTTCTTTAGTACGAGCAGAGTTTGTAGCGGCTCGGAGTTTATATTTGATTTCAGTGTGTGTGAGCGGTAGGTGAATGGGTGATCCCGAGTGGGCAGCCTGGGAGGCCGCTCCGTCGGCTAGGTCATTTCCTTTTATGTTGGAGTGAGATGGAACCCAGACTAGGCTTACTGGGCAGCCGCGGATGCCGAGTTGATGTGTGAGAAGGAGAGTTTCTGCCTGAAGTGATTCTCTGTTGGCAGTGCGGTTGTTTAATGCTTGTAGAGCTGACATTGAGTCTGTGAAGACAGCAACGCCCACCGAGAGGGTGGGCAGGTCCACAACAAAGGAGACGGCCCTATAGATGGCATAGAGCTCAGCGGTGAAGATGCTGACTCCCGGCCGAAGGGTGAAAGATTTTGTGATGTCCCAGACGGGGATGACGAAGGCACAACCGACACGCTCATCCTCATGGACTGAGCCGTCTGTGTAGATTGGGAGGAACGTATGGGAGAGAGAGTTAATTTTTTCTTTGGCTCTTTGGGCCAATAATAATTGGTGATTGTCTTTATTGCCTAGGGAGCTGATTTCGGTGTCTATTGTTGGTGGGATGAGTTCCCAAGGTGGAAAGCCAGACGTCACCAGAGGGTCGACGTCGGTGGGTTCAATGGAAGTGCGTCGCCAAAGAGGATAGGTATGTGAGGCAAGTGAGAGAGTTTTTTGTGTGAGTCGAGGAGCTTTTTTTAAGCGTTCACGTGTAGCTGAGGACATACTGTGGTGGGAACTTCAGCGACCTCGCTGTTTGAAGAGAAGGCGCGGGCTTCAAAGCCCGCAGCCAGTTCACGACATTTTGCTTGCAGTGGGAGCCATCCACAAATTTGATAGACTAATTGGTTAACGGCATAGCTAGGGAGGGATAACGCCGTTTTAAGGGCTCTCAGTTAAGTGGTTTCTAGTTTATGCCAGTTAGTAGCTGATGTAGTGAAAAATGCTTGGTGTCCGTACGTCAGTCTGGATCTGACCAAGGCGCTAGAAAGAGTGATTAGGTTTTTTGTTGTGAAGGTCGTTTGTGTAACCAAGAATTTTATCAAGGACACGGAGCGATTTGCTTTTTTGATTAGAGAGGAGATATGTGGACCCCAGTTAAGCTTTTGATCTATTGTAACTCCTAGGAATACAACTTCTCTAGATGGTTTGATGCAGATTTTCTGTAGGTAGATTTGGAAGCGAGAGATCATGGATAGCTGGCGGGTGAAGACCATCAGGGTGGTTTTTGTTGGACTCAGGGCGAAGCCATTGTCTTCCATATATCTTTCTACCCTGTCCACGCAAGCCTGGTATCCACCCAGCCAGCCGGCAGTGTAGTTTTTGTTTTTACTTTGATAAACTGACCAAATAGCTAGGTCGTCGGCGAATAGAGAAAGACTAAGACCAGGGCTGTCCAACTTGTCTTTTATGTCATGCAACATGACTGAGAAAAGAAGTGGGGCAATCACACTGCCCTGGGGAACCCCCATATCAATGGTGTAGCGTGTAGAAGTGGCGGATCCAACCTGGACCGCCAGTGATCGGTTATAAAGAAACGATTTAATGAAGTTGTACACCCGTCCAGATAGGCCAAGGTTAGCCAGCTTGGAGAGCAGTCGGTCATGCCAGACCGTATCAAAAGCTTTTTGTATGTCAAAGAAGGTAGCCACGACAGTGTCGCCATGAGTCATGGCACTTCTAGCTTGTTCTACCAATCTGACAACGTGTTCGACGCAATTCCTTCCCTTGCGAAATCCAGCCTGGCATTTGGGAATAATATTGTGCTTGTTCAGAAAGAATTCTAAGCGATTTTTGATCATTTTTTCGTAAACTTTACTGAGGTGAGGTAGTAGGGAAATCGGCCTGTAGTTTTCAGGGGTGTGTAGTGCAGGCCAAGGCCACCTTCTGGGACCACTACATATCCACTCATATTCGTGAGCCCAAGGACTCCGGCAAGCTTTGGTCCAAGCTCAGGACCATGCGCGGGAGAACTAGGGCCCCATCTCGCCCTATGCTGATTAATGGAACACTATCGTTCAATAACCGCTCCAAGGCCGAGGCCCTGGCGTCAACTTTTGCGAAAGCTAGCCAGACTAGCCAGCTTCCGCTAGATATGAAGGAAACAAGAAACAACTTCACTCGCACTGACCCTGATGAAAACAACACTACCTCCTACAACAGTGACTTCACCTTAAAAGAATTAAAAGCGGCTATTACCTCTACAGGCTCTGCTTCTAAAGCCACAGGCTCTGATCCCATCAATTACAGCATGATAAAAAACTTCTCCCTCAACATGCAAACTGCACTCCTTAACTTATTCCAATCATGCTGGCATCAGGGACTAGTTCCCCTCTCATGGAAAGAAGCAACCGTCGTCGCCATTCCCAAGCCAGGAAAGCTAACAGCCAACGAACGAACGAAAAACGATGCTTTACGTCCTATTGCATGAGCGTTAAGGACGATCACCACGTCGCCACCCTGACAACAATGACCATCATCATCATATCAAAAATGAGATCCAACGGATCTCTTTTACTTATGCTAACAGCCAAGGAACTGAATTTCCAAAGCATAACAAAACGCCTGAATGAAGTTTCTCAAAATAATATCTTCATGCGAAAAAAGTATACACAATTTGGCTGACTGGCTACAAAGATGGCAAAAGAACCTAACTTTCTGAAAGAGAATCCATTGCCAAATAAAGTTCTAAAATGTAGGGTTGCAGTGTTGGTAGTTTTGAACATGGTTATGTTTAGAAAGTGACTGCTGGCCGTTGTGACAAGGGAGACAACAAAATTTGTGTAACACACAAGTGACAAAGGTGGCTCGTCTGAAGAGTGGCTTGTTGTTGAACGAGTGGGTTGTCGTCGTCGTCGTCGTCGTCGTCGTTGTTGTTGTTGTTGTTGTTGTTGTTGTTGTTGTTCTTCTTCTTCTTCTTCTTCTTCTTCTTCTTCTTCTTCTTCTTGAGAGCTATTTTTGTTCTGCTGGGAGATGCCATTGTCTTCGATGTTTGTTAGCCTTTTCATGAAATTATGACCTTTTGTTGACCTACTAAGAGAATAAGACTTGACAGACCTGACAAAGAGCACAAAGCCTCTATTTCCCCATTTCTCAATCTGATGACTCACATTGGATGTCCCAGGGGAAATCTTCTGGGGAAACAGCTAGCGTAGGAATGGTGTCTGGGTCGATCAGGATTAACGGAGAGGGTGGAACGGAGGACATGGGGGAGAGGGCGAGGGGTAGAGGAGGGATCGAGGTGGACAGATCGACAATGGGGTATGCACCATATGATAGGAATCGCTATGTAAATCTTCTTCTTCTTCTTCTTCTCCTCCTCCTCCATCTCGAAAGCTACTAGAAGCATGCTGTAGTAGTCGCCTCAACAGGCCATAATGCTCTAATGCTTCAGAGCACTGCTTCCTATACGCTTCAAGCCCTAGGAGCATCGACCAATCAACTCATGAAAATAGAAAATGTAAGTTTCGTCTCCTCTTTAGGTCAAACTGTATTTGTTTCTAGGTCAACTGTCTTTTACGAACCGTTTAAGAATGTTTTTGAGCCGTTTGTTGACGCCGGATAGTGTCCTCACTTGGTTTCATACAATTTAAAGAATCCAACAAGGCAATTGGGTTTTTGAGACGGAAAGAGCGGAATGTTGTAGAGCAACATTCTGTATATATTAACAGTAAAATTGCGCTTTTTCCGTCACTCTAGAGCTTGAAGCAGTGCTCTGAAGCATGAGAACATGCTTTATCGCCTGTTGAGGCGACTACTAAAGCATGCTTCCGGCAGCCTTCGACAAATGTGTACCGGGGGTCTTCTTCTTCTTCTTCTTCTTCTTCTTCTTCTTCTTCTTCTTCTTCTTCTTCTTCTTCTTCTTCTTCTTCTTCTTCTAATTATAATAATAATTTTAAAAAAATAATAATAATAATTGCTAACCAATTGCGACACGAGGCCACACCTTTCTTCTTATTCTTCCTCTTCCACCCGGTACACATTGGGCAAAGGCTACCAGAAACATGCTTTACTAGTCGCCTCAACAGGCTTTAAAGCATGCTCTCGTACTTCAGAGCACTGCTTCCTATACGCTTCAAGCTCTATAGTGACGGAAAAAGCGCAATTTCCCTGTAACATTCCGCTCTTTTCGTCTCAAAAACCCATTTGCCTTGTTGGCCTGTTGAGGCGACTACTACAGCATGCTTCTAGTAGCCTTCGACCAATGTGTATCGGGTGCCTCTTCTTCTCTTCTTCCTCTTCTACTTCTCCTGTTGTGGGATGTTGGCTCGCTGAGTTATGGATTAGCAGCAACTACCGTACCTCTGTGTGAACTGTAATGAACTTGACAGAAGCTGCCGCGCATCAAATAGTCTAGCTTTATGGTGGGCTGTGCGGAGCGTTTGATTTGCTGCCATCTATTGTTCTACCTCTCTTCTTTTCCTCCTACTTCTACGCCTTCTTCTCCTCCATCTTTTAATGATGATGATGATGAAGATGATGATAACGATGATGATGAAGAAGATGATGATGGTGACGATGATGATGATGAAGATGATGATGTTGATGATGATGATGATGAAGATGATAATGATGACGATGGTGACGATGATGATGATGATGATGATGATGATGGTGATGATGATGATAATGATGATGATGATGATGATGATGATGATGATGATGATGATGAAGATGATGAAGATGGTGATGGTGATGATGACGATGATCATGATACAGATGAATAAGATAACAGGGCATGTAGAATGGACAAAATGACCAACACCATTAGAAAACGCACAAGATAAAAGTAAAACCAAAACCGCGCACACACACCCACACACACACCCACACATATGCACATACACGCTCGCCTGCGCATCACCGACTCATCACAGGGGCATTGACCAAGTAGAACGGATCGTCGACAGCAAACAGAAAGCGGATCGTCGAAAGCATGAAAGGCTGTCGTTTGTCTACCGCTGCGCAATCGAGAATCCGTATCTACCGCTGCACTATAGAGGATCCCTATCTACCGCTGCACTATAGAGGATCCGTATCTACCGTTGCGCTATCGAAGATCCGTACCTACCGCTGCGCTATCGAGGATCGGACTCACCAAGCATCCATTGTGGGTCCGCTCGTTCTTGGTGAGGACGGCACGCTCCTCATCGCTGGCGAAGCAGGAGACGAGGCGGTAGATGCCGAAGAAGCGGATGAAAACGGCGATGGCGACGGCGATGACAGCCAGCAGCAGCACCACCACCAACGCCACTCCCCACTCACTCATCGTGCATAGCAGACGCTACAGCTGAAACAGCGAACATCGTAGCGTATTGTATAAACATGGTCAACCCACCACCAACATCAAGTTTGGTAACTTTTTAAATTTGGAGTTTTGATGGTATTGTTTGATTTAGAAAGAAGTGTTGGGGGGGGGGGGGGGGCGGGAGGGTTTATTTGCTACCCATCCCATGAAGTTTCGACACGACTAAAGAATAATTTGATTCTTATTTGGGATTGTTCTAGAAGTTTGGAATTTATTCATCACCAATGACGTCGAAATTTGGGGCTGCTTTGTCGGCGAGCTTGCAGCGTCCGTCAGGACAAGGGGAGGAGTGTGCGTCTTGGGGGTTAGGGGGTGGGGGAAGGTGGATAGTTGGGTATGGTAGGATGTATGTCTCTCTCTCTGTCTGTGTCTCTCTCTGTCTGTGTCTCTCTCTGTCTCTCTCTCTTATTCTCTCTGTCTCTGTCTCTGTCTCTGTCTCTCTCTCTCTCTCTGTCTCTCTCTCTCTCTCTCTCTCTCTCTCTCTCTCTCTCTCTCTCTCTCTCTCTCTAGTCTTATAAATGTACCCAGAAACAAGGTATATTTGTATTTGTACGGTCATCTGGGAACACAGTTTGGTATCTAGGATCATGCGAATGTCCCCACATCCAAGGTAACTTTGAAAACGCAAGAAAAAGTAAGTTTCGTCTCCTCTAGGCGACCAATTAGGTCACGCTGTATTTGTTTCTAGGTCAACTGTCTTTTACGTTTGAGAATGTTTTCGAACCGTTTATTGACGCCGGATAGTGTCCTCACTTGGTTTCATACAATTTAAGAATCCAAGAAGGCAAATGGGTTTTTGGGACTGAAAAAGCGCATTTTTGTAGAGTAAAGGGTTAGGGCAAGGGCTAGGGACAGATCTACAACTAACCCTTACACGAACCCTTGTAGCAAAATTCCGCTCTTTCCGTCACTTTTAAACAGTGTTTTAGCATGTTCCCACAAACTAGGAGTTCTCTCTCTCTCTCTCTCTCTCTCTCTCTCTCTCTCTCTCTCTCTCTCTCTCTCTCTCTCTCTCTCTCTCTCTCTCTCTCTCTCTCTCTCTCTCTCTCTCTCTCTTTTAGATATTTGGGGGTTAATGTATAGTATAAGCGACAGGCCAAAATGTTCAATGTTTGTTTTGTCAATGAAGATTTCCTGACTTGACCTAAAATGCACGCTGGGTGAATTGGTGTTCTTGGCATTAACCCGTCTATGACATGGGCGTCAGGACCTTTAAAGTGCGTGCGGCGGAATGGAAGTGGTGAACATCACACAATCACCCATCTGGACAGATGTTCAACTAAAATATTGAATTCAATTATGAAATGGTTTTGAGGTTCAACAACAGACCAGTATGTTTTGAAGGCCTACAGAATTTAAATTTAACTCCCTGCACACGCGCGCACACACACACACACACGCACACACACGCACACACACACCCACACTCGCACGCACACACACACACACAAACACACATCTTAACGAATAACATGTCCATTAACCAGTAATACTGCTGTTGTTTAAAAAAAAATAAAAATTGGGGTTTTGAGGTAACTAGACTAATTCATCAGAGGATGTCCCCAAGGTCCCTGGCTTCACCAATCATCTGAGCGGAAATATGGAGCTGCTGTGTCAGAAAATTGCTGACAAGTCGACCATTGGTTATAAGGGAAGGTTCAGGTGGGGGGGGGGGGGCGGGGAAGAAGAAGAAGAGACACACAGAGACAGATAGACAGAGACACACAGACAGACAGAGACACACAGACAGATAGACAGAGACACACAGACAGACAGAGACACACAGACAGACAGACAGAGACAGACAGACAGACAGAGACACACAGACAGACAGAGACACACAGACAGATAGACAGAGACACACAGACAGATAGACAGAGACACACAGACAGAGACACACAGAAACACAGAAACACACAGATAGACAGAGAAACACAGACAGATAGACAGAGACATACAGACAGACAGAGACAGAGAGAAGAAACAACGCTACTTTGTGTGACCCTGAATAGTACTAATAACCGCCAGTCACAACAAGATACTGCATCGGAGTTCAAGGTCAGGCAAACGGAAGTTCATGAAAGGGCCGTAACCAGGAGCAATTTATACTTTCTTTCAGGATTTCCTACCCTGGCCAAACTAGCCATCATTTCAGTAACGCAATAATAGACAAAATGCTTGTATTATTATTATTATTATTATTATTATTATTATTATTATTATTATTATTATTATTATTATTATTATTATTATTATTATTATTAAAAATCAGTTGTTGCCTTGTTGATGTTTTCAAAGAAAGAGGGCAGGTCCTTAAAATCTCTTTAAAGACTGACTCTCCAAGTGTCAACGAATTTTGTGTGTGTGAGTGTCAATGTTAATGAATTCCTACTTCATATCGTTGACGCGTGGTGTAAGCTGTCCGCTAATAGATGAGCGTTCTATTTCTCTTTCAACAGTTTACCAGAGCATAGAGACAGTTGTTCATCATTGCTTATATTTGATCATAGCCATTGAAAGTCTTTCTGTGGCTTACCGTGGATAAGTTTAGAGGTAATGATACCTTTAGAGGTAACACAGCTGTATTGTATTGTTATGTATTGTATTGTATTGTTATCTATTGTATTGTTATGTATTGTATTGTTATGTATTGTATTGTATTGTTATGTATTGTATTGTTATGTATGTATTGTATTGTTATGTATTGTTATGTATTGTATTGTATGGTATTGTATTGTATTTTGTTATGTATTGTATGTATTGTATGTATTGTATTGTATTGTTATTGTATTGTTATGTATTGTATTGTTATGTATTGTATTGTATTGTATTGTATGTATTGTATTGTATGTATGTATTGTATTGTATGTATTGTATTGTATACTACTACTAAACAATAATAATACTGAATGCTATATACGCACATTTCCCCAAATGAATCAGGCTCAAAGCGCGGCGATCTGTAACCAACATACCCATATATGCAGAATGAA
>CM072515.1:4256895-4271895 GCA_036898135.1 Oncomelania hupensis | reverse complement strand
CTACCCCCACATCTCCCCCACCCCGCCCATCTCTTCTGTTCTTTGTACTTTTGTGAGATGTGCTCACCTTGGTTCTTTTTCATAGTCCACCATTCGCCTGCAAAATCTTATACCTGTCAACGTGTTAGCCCACTGAAGGCGTTTTGTCCAAAGGCCTGTTTTATCACCTCACAACCCCTTTAAGGTAACTCTGCTTGTTTTTTTGGTTTTTTAACTTTAAAATATTCCAAGGCTTTGTTTACGTTTTGGCACAACCGGGATTACCCTAAAATTCGCGTTGTTATTACATTCAACAATGATAAAGTGGGGTTTCGTGGCTACAAACCAATCTTTACAGTTGGAATTGTCATTTTCGGTCTCCTTTGTGCTTTGGCGTTGTGCTCTCGGGAGCGAAGGATAGATAGATCTTTTTCTTCCATTCCCTCATTTCCCTGGTGGACGGCGTTCGATAGGGAAGCTATCATCCTTTAAACTCCTATCCTTTCTCTTAAAGTGAGACAACCTCCTACTAGTCTCTTAAGCAGACTCCTCGTCTCCCCCTTGTCCATGCGTCGTCTTTGCTTGTCTCCATGGTGACCTGTGTAACGTCATGCCTGTATGACGTAACATAATGATGTTATTCAGCACAGTCCGTTCGAAGAAGGTTTGAGTTTGGGCGCTCCTTCCGATCGTGACATGCGTGAAGACTGCACCCCTATTGCATCCTGTTCACGGGTCGATTATTACTTTACCCACTTCCCAAATTCTATAGCACTGTTTCATAATGAAAGCGAAAGTGGCGGATCGGTTGCGGCCCTTGGGTTTCGGCTAGTTCCGGTTGAAGCAAGAAAGATGCAGGGTTATATAAATTATATTTCTCTTGTACAATCGTTCACATTTTACTCAGGGTGGCTGCTTGCCTAAACATTGATTGCTGATTTGTTTGTTCAGTAGGCCTATTTCGTTTGTCAGTGACCTACATTCACGAGAAATTCGAAGTCTCTTTCTTTTTCTTTGCTTTAATTTTTTAATTGAGAAATGTTAATTTTGCAGTTTATCTAGAAGATAACATTATTATACAGTAGAATAATTTTTGTTTTTAATTCAGTGAAGCAACTGCAATTATGTCTTATTATTTTCAGTCTTTCAGTTGTTATTATTATTAGTTGTAGTAGTATTGTTATTATTATTATCATTATTACCATATATTAATTATTAGTTGTCTGTTGGTGCTGCTGTTGTATTATTATTATTATTATTATTATTATTATTATTAGTTGTAGTTGCATTGTTATTATTATTATTTTTATAATTATAAATTACTCTAATGATTACGATTATTATTAATATTATGATGATTATTTTGTATTATTACTCTTATTATTATAATTATAATTATTATTATTATTATTATTATTATTATGATCTAGGATGGATCTAAGGCATGGAAGAATGGGTGAGTGTTGTAGTTGTGTATACATATACTGTGGAATAATTATCTGTGTGTTAAATGTGTACGCATGGGTATGTGGCTGGTTATCTGTTTATGCATGTGTGTTAGTGTTTATAGATTTGTATTTTGGTATGGAAGTTGTTTTTGATAGTATATCAAATGTATCAATATTGAATGTCCATGTTTGTAATAATTTTGATGTTGTTATCTCCTTCCTTATTGCACTGCTAAACAAATATCCATGCCTTGTGTTTGGACAATAAAGAATCTTGAATCTTATTTTACATTGTTGTAATCTTTCCGAATCAGTCGCAAACGTTGTTCCCACAATCGTTTCAGTGTTTTGTTAGCTGGTAATGTGTGTAACTTGACAATGCGCCCTTCAATTACTTTTCCTGCGAAATTAGGGCAGCAAACGCAATACTGTTTTTCTCCGCCACAAGTCTTCCGTCTACGTGCTGCCATGCTTAATATTCAACCGGAACTAGCCGGTGTACGTGGCATAGGTGAAGGCAGGGCCGGATAACTCTATCTGCACTAGTTTTGCAACAGTGCTATAAAGTATGTATTGACGATTAACGAATGCATTAGAAGTCTAGCTAACATTAAAGTCGACACCCACCATTGGCGAAACGGCATCCCAGGAAAGAAGGATAGGGATCTAGAAATCAAACACTGAACCACCAGAGCGACCATACTGTTAAGATGGACAGTGAAAAATGGCCACCACGGACCGGATTCCAAACGGGATTAGATCACTCACTTACGATGGGACAAAAGACGACCATCTCCTTCGGTAAGATAATAATAATAATAATAATAATAATAATAATAATAATAATAATAATAATAATAATAATAATAATAATAATAATTATTATTATTATTATTATAGTAATATTTTTTTTAAAATAATAGTAATAATAATACAGGATGCTATATACGCGCCTTTACCCAAATCAATCGGGCTCAAAGGGCGGCGATCTATACCAACATACACGCTCACCTGTCTCATCCACCCTCACACCCCACCAAATACACACCAATCACTCAAACAGGTGATGTAAAGGCAGGGAGATCGCTATTGGAAGACAGAAAGAAACTCGATTTTTTATTTTTGAAATTTGCTTATTGCCTGCGTCCTGTACCATTATTGAAGGGAGGGAGGAAACCGGAGACCCCGGAGAAAACCCTCGGTGACCTCAATAGTCTCGTACCTAAGTCACATACGTTCGCCCCTTGCGGGAATCGAACCCGCGACCTTCGGCATAGGAAACTGGCGACTTATCCACTGCGCCACGAGGCCACCCCTAATAATAATAATAATAATAATAATAATAATAATAATAATAATAATAATAATGGCTGCTGTGCGCGCCTTGTCCCTAAATCAGACTCAAAGCGCGGCAATCTGTAACCCACATACAGATTTATACGGACTGTTCGGCGTGAATGAGCCAAAAAACTCCACCTTCGGGGAAGACAATCCGATAGAGTGCGCCTAGGGTAGCGTACTTCCGGTAGTAAATAGGCCTACGTGATCGAGCCCCTTGTAATAACTGTATACCGTGTTGCGTCACGCCATGTGGGGCCGGCTAGCTCAGTTGGTAAGAGCGTATTGCTAGTAACCGAAAGGTCGCTGGTTCGAATCCCGGATTGGTCAACGTGTGATCATATTATTTTTCCCTTTACCAACAACTGGCCCGCTGGTGTCAGTATAAATCGGTCCAGTAGTCACCTATAAGGCGAAAATGTCGTGTGACTATAATCTACAAACAACAACAACGTCACGCTATCTGCTGGAGTACCGAACTCTATAAAAAATTGTTATTATTAATATATATTATATGACTAGACTATTAAAAAAATATTATGTATGATTTCAGACTTGGTGAAATGTTTGGAGTGATTATGTACATGTTGTCAGTACTACGAACTGATTTATTTTGTGAAAAGTCTGTCAGGCCGAGCACAAAATAAATCGTTTGTAGTACTGACAACATGTACATAATCACTCCAAACATTTCACCAAGCAAAAAAACACATTTGGGGTCGCCTATGAAAGCTGAAGATATATACCGACATCAAAAAAGACTTAAAACTGTAGATTTTGATCCACAACCTGAACATGGAAGTACGCGACTATTGGCGCACCTATCGGCTGAACATTTGCATATTCAAGGGAAATAATTTTAATATTTTGGCCCATTGAATTGTTCTTTAAATAGCGCCGATTCGAGTTATTTCTACCCGAGCGTCCCACTCTGGCCAAGAGTGTTATTCAAATCTCTGCATGTCCCGGTGAAGCGATTAATGCCTTCCTGTGTCTGCCCACACGCGGACATCTTGTCCTAGGCAGGAATTATCGGACTGGAATTCACTGATGACATCCAGAAAAATCCTCCTTTTATCTTTCTGTCTGTCTGCGATTAACTTTCTGGGAAGCAAATCCACCAAGTATTTTGTCTGTAGATATACTACTACTACTACTACTACTACTACTACTACTACTACTACTACTACTACTACTACTACTACTACTACCACTACTACTACTACTACTACTACTACTACTACTACTTATTATTATTATTATTATTATTATTATTATTATTATTATTATTATTATTATTATAGCAACAACGGATGAAATACGTGCCTTATTGCTAAAATAGACTCAAAGCGCGGCGATCTGTAACCAGCATACACAATAACATGTTTCACCCATTTGGCACACACAGCAAACACACATAATCACACATGTGGTGTCAAGGTAAGGAGATCGTTGTTAGAAGACGGAAAGGAAATGAAATTTTATTTTTTTAAATTTAGATAGACTACATCCAATATCATTACTAAAGGGAGGGAGGAAACCGGAGTACCCTGAGAAAACCCTCGGTGACCTAAGAAGTCCGGTACTTAAGTCAACTAAGTTAGTCCACTGCGGGAATTGAAGACACCGACCTTCGTCATAAAAAAAAAACCGGCGATTGATTGATTTATTGTTGCTTTAGGTCCAGCGGACTCTTCCGAGCCAAATCAGGACCGAACCGGCGATTAAGCAACTGCGCCACAAGAAGAAGAAGAAGAAGAAGAAGAAGAAGAAGAAGAAGAAGAAGAAGAAGAAGAAGAAGAAGAAAGAGGAGGAGGAGGAGGAGGAGGTAAAAGAAAAAAAAGCTCTTGTAGAAGACAAAATGGCGGCAGATTTCGTATAACCCTCCAATAGAAAACAGCGAAGGAATGGATATTTTACTGAGCTGATAAACGCGCCAATTTGTATAGACTACTGGGCGCTCAAAGTACTTCCTGCCTATGGGATGTGGGTGAGCAACCGCCTTGAGCAGATCTTGGGCGTGTCAAGCGCCCTAGGAGTGTCTTCGGGAGCGCCTATTGTTTGGCGACTAAAGGAAGATCACTGTGAAGTGTTTGCAGAGCCTGTGACCGGGGCGGCAACTAAGCTCTCATACACCAACCTACTGCAGTTATCGATCTTGCCGTCGGCTTCTGTACTGCTATCCTTCTCTCTCTCTCTCTCTCTCTCTCTCTCTCTCTCTCTCTCTCTCTCTCTCTCTCTCTGGCCTCGTCTGTTTGTGGCACCGCATCTGCGTCTGCCATTGACAAATCGTTCGTTGTCACACCGCTCAAAACACGTTGGTATTTGAGCGTTGTTCTCTTGGCGCACACGCACCGATGACTCAGGTTCGAACCTCAAAATTAAAAAAAAAAACTTGGCCATTCCCCCTCCCCCTGTTCTATCTTAACAAATATGATTGCTCTGATAGTTCAGTGTTGATTTTAGAGCAAATGGACTGGTTTGACACTGGGCGAAGCCACGAGGGTTGTTGAGAACAGAGAAAGATGGAGTACGCTGGTTAAACGATCATCTGTGGTGCCTCAACGACCTTTGAGTTTACGGGGTAGGATAGGATTTAGAGCAAGATAGAAGCGGACATTTGTCACTCTTCATCTTTAGCAGTATGATTGTGGTTCAGTGATCTCTCTCTCCCTCTCGCCCCCTCGGCCCTTTCGAAGCACACACACGCTCCGAACAAAATCGTTAAACCCGCTCGGGTCACATACCCACAGCTAATTGTATAATTATGAAGTGTCATTCAGTGGCCTGCTGTAGCGCGACCAGAACAGAATTATCTTGATGAAGTATTTGCTGAACCTGTGAATGGGAGCTACTCAGTCACTCACAACGCGTGCGCACAGAGAAGAATGGAAAGAGGGGTGGGAGAGAGAGAGAGAGAGAGAGAGAGAGAGAGAGAGAGAGAGAGGGAGGGAGGGAGGGAGGGAGATAGTAAAACCACATTAATAACGACTAATATGTAAACAGTGTTTTGGCATCGGCCGCTGTTGTTGCATGCCGATCAATATTGATCACGATGATGTGCACGCTGCTTAACCGACCGTGGACGAGGCTTACGTTCTGCGTGAGAGGGCACTCGGCGAGTCTCGGCTACGCTTGAAGCCCTTCCCCACACACAGACGGAATAGGGTGTTGGGACCTAAATCAACACTGAACCAACAGAGCACTCATTCTGCCAAAATTCCTTCATTACTGAATGAACATTGGAAGTGTAACGTCCAAGCAGCATACATCCCCATTTACAAATATGGGGTTAACTATCCCAAAAGAAGACGGGTAGGGTCTTAAATCAACACTGAACCACCGTAGCCATCATGCTGTTGAGATGACCAGGAAGATATTGCCACGTTTATCTTTTCCCCACCGCAGGATTCGAACCTGGGTCATCGGTGTTGGAGTCATGAAGAAAAGACAGTTCCAATGTAGGCTGAACTTAATTTTTTTTTAAAACTTTATTTTTGGGAGCGCACCGAGCATGCTGTAGTAGCATGGAGTCTGGCGCTTTACATGTGGACATCCTTCTCCTCATCATAACTTATCTGCAAAGTGATCACTGTATATTCATCTGTTCGTAGTTTTCGTTCCCGGTCCCATAAATCTCTTTTGTTTTTTTCCCTCCCTTCCTGATTCTAAGGAAACCAACAAGGAGCCGCTTCCTGGTGTCAGAAGCTTCAAAACCGGAGCTGCTCCACGTGCCCTGGAACTGCTTGCCAGTTCTTGTTAATTTCCCTATAAAAAAGGGACAATAAAGTAAATTAAAAAAATGAATTAAGCAATGACTAATTCAAAGATTGTGGAAATTTTTAGGAATATAGCATTGAGGCGGCATGGTGACACAGTGCTGCCGGTATTTGCTAGGCCGAAGTTCGCGGGTTCGATTCCCGCAAGGGACAAACGTAATGTGACTTAGGTAAACACTTTCATGGGCAACGAGGATGTTTTTCTCAGGGTACTATAACCTTTGATGGAAAGTTGTACAGGAGAGGAAGATATGAATTATAACCTTTGAGGGAAAATTGTACAGGGGAATGAGATAGTGGTAAGGGATGATTAAAGATTGCTTAGCCTGGCTTGGATACTATAGTGTGTAGAAGTGTTAGTATAACATTGGCACGTGCGATACACATTCGCCTGGTCAGCAATTACTGGCCGGCAAAGTTTATAGTTTGCATGGTCAGACAATGACGCATACACATGGGCATGCATCCTTTGTGTGCAAGAGCGTGATCAGTCTGACCACGTGATAAGTATTCGGGTGCGGTCAGTCACGTGGCAATGACGTAGGAATTAAGGCATGACCTTATGTAGAGGGAGGCATCTTAACAAAGTTGTACTATAAAACCCAGGAGAAACAAAGGAATCTTTCTCTTATCTTCCTCCTTCTGCCAGACTTCAGACAGCACTCTGTTTCTGCAGGGGTTCCAGACCTCTCTTCTGTATAGAATGCTAGAGCTTAGGGCGGTCAATATATAACATGTAGTGAGTTTAGTGTAAAGAGACTGGGGCTCTCTTCTCTTGTGCATAATGTGTCAGGATGTGTGTAGGATGTTTGCTGCAAAGCTTGGTGGCTTGCATTTAGTAGTTGTTTAATTGGTGATTTTGTTATTTAGAGGCAAAAGTGAGTTTGAAAGTTAGTCAGTAAATGAGCTGATAAATAAGTTAGGGTTGGTCGGTTCTAAGGGTGTGTGCATAGCTTAGACTGCTGTTTTAGTCTATTACTGTTAGTATAGGGTGAAAGTTCGTGTTTTCAATGGAGGAAAGAAGGGCGAAAGAAACTGAAAAGATGCGGTAAGAAACAATGAATTTACTTGACTATTATTTGCATTGTTAGTTAGAATATATGTGCATGCGAGTTTTATGTTTCTTGGTTGACATGTATTAGTTAGATTATTAAAATTGTATAAAATGGAGACAAGCTGTAGTTTATTGTGATTTATTTGAGCGCGTGGCAAACCCTTTTTGAACGGCAGTGAGACTGATTCTATTTTTTATGTCTTGTATATTGTGATTTGGTTTGTCATGCCCGATCCCCGTACAAGTAGAGAATTAAGTTAGTTAGATTCACCTCTCACATAGATCACGCAAAATAGGGACGCGTTACAGTACTCCGGTTTCATGACCTCCTTTCAATACTGGCAATGCATGCAATATGTCTAAACTTTCAAAATTAATTTCCTTTTTTGTCTTCTAATAGCGACTTAAGACTTTACATCAGTGAGAAATGTGTGTGTTACGTATGTAGGAGTGTCTGTAACATGTGAGCGTGTATGTTAGTTACAGGTCACCGCGCTTTGAGGCTGATTTAAGAATAAGGCGCATATAACATCGTTGTTGTTGTTGTTGTTGTTGTTGTTATTATTATTATTATTATTATTATTATTATTATTATTATTATTATTATTATTATTAATTAATTAATTAATTAATTAATTGGTTTGCGTGTTGAACATCTGAAAACCCCTGGTCAACCTTGCCCTCCATCCAGAGCTAAATCAAAATCTATGTTAATAACAACTAGGCAAAAGCATCAGTGGGCTCCGCTTTCTCTTGATTTAGTAGTGAATGGAAAAGATATCAAACATGTTGAAAGTCGTAAACGTTTAGGCGTAATCAATCATAGATATCAAACTCAGTTGGCATTCCCACATTGAACATCTTTGTAAAACTCTCTCAACGAAATTATTTATGTTTTCTAAGCTTCAATCTATCATAACTGCAGATGCTTTTATAATGCTCATATCAAACCCCATATTGATTATGCATCAACAATATGGTACGGTTGCAGTGAAGCCTTGTTAAAACAAAATAATTCTATTCACCGCAGAGCTGCAAAATTAGCTATCCCCAACGCTTCCATCACAACCGATTCAAAACTAAAACTAGCTGGCATGCTTCCCCTTAATTAATAAACACCTAATTTACAATAAAGCCGTTTTAATGTATACATAACTATCAATAGAGCTCTTGCTTATTTAAAAAGACTTTCTTCCGATATAATTTGACATTTCCAAGACCACGCTTAGACTTATTTAAAACATCCCTGGCCTATTCTGATCCAAGCGTGTGGAATTCTCTACCAGAAGAGGTCAAGAAAAGTAAATCACTACCCTCTTTTAAAACAAGGCTCCATAAATATTTAAGCTCCCTGTGCTCCTAATATTTAAGATGATTGTACACCTCTTTGTTCTTCCCTACCCTGCCGCAAATTAAGTTTCTGAGAATGACTAGCTGTAAGACAGGTCCAAAGGACCTATTGCTATTATCCTATTAAAGGTTTCAACTTCGACTTCCCCTACCTTGTTCAGGTGAAGGAATTGACCGCGGTCTAGTTTTGCTTTTATGCCATCGCAAGGACTTTAAAAACCCTGACGCTTATGTCCTAGTCGGGCGAGTGCCAGGTACAGAAACATACCTTAGCAAGCAAAAAAGTTATGTACACTCTCGGTCGTTTAGGCTTCCACAGTTGTCAGAAGCGCTGGGCAGCGCGCATCTTGCAAGCAAGTTGAAGCCTTGTGCAAGCTTGTTCGAGCTTTTTTTTTTTTTTCTTGAGCAGCTCTTTGACCTGGCAAAGTGATGTCTATATACATGAATGATTCAGTCATACAATCCAATCCCCCCCCCCCCCCCCCCTTATCCATAACTCCAGACTCCATTAATGAAGGCAGTAATGTACATAATAGCTGACAGACAAATAGCATGCATAACGTCCTTCAGAGATTACCCGCCGGGCAGTCACTGTTACTTAATCGCGGCACGGCCCACTGATACCAAATCAGATTCATGGGACGTCTTATTGTTCGGGTGTCTCTTTGCAATATTAATTTTTTCGGTTATTTATTTATTTACTTTATGTATTTATTTGTTGCTTATTTAATCGTTATTATTTAGCTGCTCAAGATGATAAGAATCGAACTCAAACCCCCAGCCCCGCCACCTCCATTCCCCCGTGGAGGGGTGCCGGAGGTTCCTGTATAAATAGTATCTTACTTTGTGGAAATTTAGTTCTTTAAATTCCCACTGTTTTTGTCATCCTCGTTTGTTCTTTCTCGCTCCTACTCTGTTCTATCAATCCACTATCTTCTTCGCTAGACCAGTCACCTATCTTTTTTCTTGAAAACTCTTCCAAAACTCCTAATTTGTGTATGGGGTTTGTTGGGTCAGCTTGGGGATACTGGACGTGTTTTGCTATTAATGGTCACTAGGGCTTTCTAGGGTATTATTATTTAGCAATGTAGGCATTTTATAGGTATGTGTTTTGGTAAATTGTTTTGTATAGGGATGTTTATATTTTATTTTGTTTTTGTAACCGGGGGTTCGATAAATCAGAGTACAGCCTCAGTGTCCCCTGCATGGGATGCTTTTATTGTAAAGTGACCGGCTGGTGGAGTGCCTTCAGTGTTACCGTTAGGGTTGTTTCAGCAAATCCTTTATACGAACCGGGGATGAGTCCTCTTTCAACCAAGATTGGGCTCTTTGCAGTTCGCTTGGCCCTATACAAAAATGAATAACTAACTAACTAACCCTTCCTCACCCTCACCCTCACCCCCACCCCACCCTTACTCCCACCCCCACATACGCCCACTTGCATTCTGACGCCGAGACTACTGAGCGCAATCTTGGGCAACAGGGGATGGCAGGTAATGATGGACCTAGTGCTAACTTGACAAAATGTCTTTGATACTTCGCGGATAATTGAACTACTGCTAAGCACGTGAGGTCATTGGTATTCGAACTTTCTCCAAGGTCAAGGTCTTTGTTCTTTACCATTTCCTAAACACATTTGGCGCTGTATCTATAAATGCGCTCCGCCGATTTGGATCCTGTTTTGGGTTTTGCTTGTAGACAGTTTAGACAGTGGCCTATCATTTGATGCGTTCATTTTGCTTCTTTACGCTATAGCCGATGCGCCACTCCGCCTACAAAATGTAAACTTTGACTATGCGGGTTTTTCGGCTGCGTGTGCGAATGTCTGGAAATACATTTGAGTGGGCTGCCATCTTGTTATTGTGGTCATTGCAAGCCTAATGTTGCCTGTTGACTGTGATATATTTATGAAATGTCGCGTATGAGCCTCACAGCGAACTGAATGTATTCCTTGTGCAGTGTTTGTGTGACGGTGGGGCTATTGTTGCTGGGCTTTGCACAATGGAATGCTCTTACCCACTCGTCTTTCGTCTGCAGGGATCGTCTAGCTAAATCACCCTATGACTAATCTTAATACATGTATATGTTTGGCCTGGTCTGTGTGCGGATAACGTTATAGAAAAAGGGAGAAACGTGTAAAAGATTCACTGACACATTAGCTCTCGCACGGCTATGAAACATAGGTAGTCCTGCCACTTGTTAACAGTAAATATCACACATTTATTTACTCTACTCTATATCTAATTCTAATCTCTACTTTAACTTAAATGTCCAAATTCTCTTCGAGTAGTTCGCTCCTTGATGGGTCTATGCTGCTACTGTTCTCGCTATTTGCTACTGTCTCATCATTGGGCTATTTGTTATGGTTGGCCTCATGTTCGTTTTCAGGAGAGTGGACTACCGCACAGTCCTTCTAGATCAGTGTGTGTGCACGTTTTCTGTGTCACTTAGCTGAATCGATGAGGTGTGGTGATGGTGTCTTCTCCTTGTTTGTTGACTATTGGGTTATCGGAGCTCAGTGCTCGATGCTCCACTGCAGGCCATGTGTCAGGGTTGACTCTCAATGGGGTCTATCTCCTGCCCCGGACCAAGCCAGCTCGTCTGCAAAACATAAGACGAGTTTCTGCAACGCCTTGTTTACAAAGGGTGTGCAGAGCGTCTCACTGATGGCAGAAACAACACTCAGTGATCGCGTCCACTTATACAAATAAGAGACGATCGTCTTCTAAGTCTGTGGTCCACAGGAATCTCCAACATAATTCCTATACAGATACATCATGGCTAACATAAACACAGGGAGAAGTAATTAATAATATACACATTCTCTGGTACAGGCACTAGTCTGCAATAATACAAATAGGAGGAACAACATTTGGTCAGTGGGGCTACTTCATGGTGTCGAAACCGGTCGCGTGTGTCAGCCACGGGGTCAAACAACGTTTTACTAACATTTACAATTATAAAACATGACAAGACTTCACATGCATAATCCAATAATCATATCAATAATCGCAGTGAGACAAAAGATTGATCATTTTACCTTTTTGACAATGTCAGGCTATGGCTGTGCTGCGATGAATGAATTTCACCCGTCACCTGCAGTCTTCTTGAGAGAGATCTTTCCGCCTGTGCGTCCTTCTCGTGTGAGGGCTAGACAAAGACTGATCTATCTTCACCTGGTGATCACCTAACGAGCGATTTCCCGAGATACCTTTAGCGGCCTCTAGCGGTGGTTGCGGATATAGGTCAGCTGGATGAGGTCACTGCCTACCTTGTGAAGAGTTAGCCTACACATGCTTAGCACAACACTTAACTGCTGTCGTCTGCTAGACCTCGACTTTAAGTTACAAGGCTAAAGCATGATGAACTATCTGAGGCGTGAAGCCTTAAAGCTGGGTTCAAACTAGCCTATTGTAACAGTTTGTCACGTGGAAAAGAATGGAGTTTCTGAATCTGAGCTCTTGTAGATGAATGCGGAATTGAGCTCTGTCGCCTTGAGAGAGAAACGCACTAGACAACAACGATTAAAATTATTTTAAAAAAACAAACAACCTCACCCACTGTACTAAGTCATAGCCCGAGCATGATTTTTTCATAAAGTTGGCATCTGCAGTGTGGTGTTATCTTGTTGCTATTTCAGTGTTTTGCACTATCATCGTTATAGATCCGCGCTTATACATAGGACGATGGCATCGATCTGTGGGCCAGTTCTGTAATCAAAGCATTTAGGGTTGCAGTGCAGAGAACATATCTATACTGCGGTGTTGTCAGCTTAGGAAGTAGTGCAGAAACCCTTGAGATTAATAATAATAATAATAATAATAATATTAATAATAATAATAATAATAATAATAATAATAATAATAATAATAATAATAATAATAATAATAATAATAAATATAACTATAATTATTATAGCGCTGCTTCAGACTTATGTTTAAGTCTGCTCACGATTGTTATGAAGCCGCAGTTAGGGCGCACATCTGAATTTCTGGAGAACCATCGTCGATCCTGATATAGCGCTTTTCCAGCCCAAGAGCCGCTCAAGGCGCTGGTCGGTGCAGGATTTTCTAACTCAAGCAGCCTGAGGCACACACTTGCTGTCTTACGGCGCATCCGCCGACGCTCCGGACAACTGAGCACACGTTTGGGCAACCAGGGTATGAAGGGTGTTAGGGACCTTCGTGCTCGCTAGGGGTATTTAACTAGCTGGCAAGTACCCATGAGCGTCAGGATCTTTAAAGTTCGTGCGATGGGATGCGTGCGTGCACAGACTAGACCTCGGTTTATACTCTCACGCCGAATAATAACAGTGATGATGATAGTGATTCGAGGGGAAAATATAGGGAAACACCCAGAGTGCAAGAGTACCAAAGCAGTGGTATATTTGGTATATTTTTTTCTTGTTATTTCAGTCCTTGTATCGCGGATCGAGTTGCGCGTTTAGAGACATTGGTGCTATCGACCGCGTGACAGTCTTGCAGCCAAGCCAAGCCAAGCCAAGCCAGAGGACAGTTGTAAGAAAACCAGGTCTCAAGCGAAGGAGAACGACGGTTGGGAATGATTTTTGAATACAATCGGACTCCTCTCCTCAAAATCACACACACACACACACACACACACACACACACACACACACACACACACACACACACACACACAATCACACAATTACACAATCACACAAAAGCCCCATTTTATGCATAAAAAAGCCAGTGTAACACCCCATTTCTCTATGAATACACGCCTAACAACCACCTTTCCCCATCACACACACAGACACATTCGCACGCAAGTACATATCCACTTACACAACTATTTATTATTATTGTACATCCTATCCTATCCTATCCCATAACTCGGAGGTCGTAGGGGCATCACAGATGATCGTTTAACCAGCGTACTCCATTTTTCCCTGTCCTCAGCAACCCTGATTGTTTCGTTCAGGGTCAAACCAGTTCATTCTCGAAAATTGTCCTCCCACCTCTTTTTCGGTCTCCCTCTTCTTCTACCTCTTTGCTCTGTGCTTGCAGGAAGGTCTTTGCAAAACCTGATGATCTGGTGACGTGACCATACCATCGGAGTTCCGTTTTTTCACCACTGTCAGCAGGTCATCGTGTTGTCCAATGGCTTGTGTAATGGTCTGTCGGACTTCGTCGTTGGTGATGTGTTGGGTATAGGAAATGCCCAGAAGTCTTCTGTAGCACCTCATCTCCATGCTTTGTATTCTTCGTTGGAGATCTGCTGTGAGGGTCCATGTTTCGCAAGCATATAGGAAGATGGAGATGACAAGGGAGCGCAGCAGCCTTACTTTGGAATGTAGACTGATGGTCCTGTCTTTCCAAATTGGCTTCATCCTCGCCAGGGCAGCAGTTGTTTGTGCGATCCTGGAGAGGACATCCTGTCGGGACCCATTGTCTGATACAATGGCTCTTAAATATTTGAAGCTATGCACTGTGTTGAGGGATTGGCCTTGGACTTTGATGTCCGTGTTGATGCCATTGGTGTTTTGGTCATCATTTTGGTCTTCTCTGCACTTATTTCCATTCCATAGGTCTGGAGGTGGTGTCAAGCCTCTGAACCAGCTGTTCAAGTTCTTGTTCCTCTCCAGCCCACCCATCAATGTCATCCGCAAAACGGAGGTTGGAGATTGCCTTTCCCCCTATGCTGACTATGCCTTTGTGGTCTGCATGGGCATCTGAAATGATGCGCTCTAGGAATTACATATTACAGAAAGGCAATACTAGTCTTACAGCCTTATTTGAAATTGACTGTTGTATTATTTGTTTAATAAAAGGACAAAGTTCCAAAGTTCCAAAGTACAAAGAAAGAGGACAGCAAATGCTAGACGTCTCACGACCCCAAACCCTCTAAACCTAACAACACAGCAGACATAAACTACAGCTCAAAGCGCGGCGATCTGTATAAAATATTCACGCACACACGTTATACCCACTGTCACGTACACAACAGACACACCACGGTCCCTCAAGCATGGGGTGTAAAGGCAGGGAGATCGCCATTAGAGAGCGGAATAAGGAATTCGGATTTG
>CM072515.1:4196895-4251895 GCA_036898135.1 Oncomelania hupensis | reverse complement strand
TTCGTGTCCTAGACGGGTCCGTGCCGGCTGCACAAACACCCAGCATGCACTAGGTCACTTCTTGCCCCGTCCCCGGTTGTCCAGGATTGTGCTCAGTGGTCTGGGCGTCAGACGATGCGCCCAAAGGCTGCAAGTGGGCGTCACGGGCGGATTGAGTGAGATCCTGTGTCGGCCAGCGCCTTGAGCAGCTCTTGAGCTGGAAAAAGCGCTATATAAGAAAGAACGATTATAGAAAGATAGAAATCAATCGTTCGTGTGAAGCTATGGAGAGGGAGAAAGAGAGAGAGAGGGAGAGAGAGCGAGAGAGAGAGAGAGAGAGGACGACGATGACGACGACGACGAGTGTTTGCGTGTGTGAGGGAGAAAGCGTGTGGCACACCGTTGTATCATCTTTGGATCGATGATGTAGAAAGCTAACCCACTCTCTGTCTTCAACAGAGCTGATGTGCAGTGGCTCTAGGAGCCTTGGCTTTGCCGCAAACCTGCAGTTGACTGGAGTTGCGACTTTCCATCAAGGCTATAAACAGAGAGAGTATTTGGACAGTTTTTCAATCGTCCCCTATACGCTTATGTGTCCGGGGACGTTAATCTATTTAACTAACTAACTAACAGTTTTTCATCATCCATCACCATCATCCTTCTTTTATTATGCATCTGCTTATTGTTTGCATTGTCTTGCCCTGACACCATGTTTTCACATGCTGGCGCTGGAATTGCAATTCCTGACTTAACAATTCCAAAGTCATATTATATTGGTAAGAATGTCTCAATATTTACAGCAGAATTGTATGCAATCCTTATGGCTTTAAATATTATTTGTAATTCTTCATTGGCTTTATTTAATATTCTTGTATGTGTAGATTCAAAATCAGTTTTATATTCTTTGAAATATTGGTCACGTAAAACAAGGACAGATATTTTATTTGAAATTAAGTCTTTAATACATTATATTATATCTAAAGGTATTGGAGTCTCCTTTTGTTGGATTCCTTCTCATACTTGCATTTATTGGAACAATATAGTTGATAAATTGGCTAAACAAGGAGCAATGAAATTAGGTGATACTATTACATATAATAATATAAAGCCTTCAGTATTTTAATTAATATCTTTATTAGAAAATAATATATATTCTAAATTACCTAGCAATGGAAAGAATGAAAAATTTTCTTGTCCAAGACATTTGTGTAGAATATAAGAGTGAATTCATAGAACACCAGATTTTCAAAACAAGTAGTTTGTACTTGTTTACAACCAATATCTGTTAAACATATTTTATATGAATGTCCTGTTTTTGTTATGTTATATAAAGAAAAGAATATCAATGTAAATAGTCAAGAATCAATTGACATTTTGTTGCATAGTCCCGCAATGATAGATATTGCCCGAATAATTTACAAGTCTGCAGTTTGTAAACCTCTGTAGTACTGTTAGATATTTTGTATGATTATAGTTCAACTTTAAATTGTTATATTTAATGTTTGTGTACATGCGTGGGATGATTGTATGGTCTAAAATCACATATGTGAAAAGACGTTAAAATAATTATTGAATTGAATTGAATTGAACATCATGTTTTTTGTAGCCGAGCAGAGTATTTGATTCCCGCCTCTCGGCCACCGCCATGAGAACACGGCCCGCGCGACCTTAACCGTTATTTTCTTGTATCCCTCGTAAGAAGGACATCAACATTGTTGTAAGTCGTTGCGCTGTTTTGATCTCCACACCAGACATACGTTAAAGTGGCAAGCTGTGGAGGCCCAGATGTTCTGAGCTCGTTCCTGAAATGTATGAAAACTAATAATAACTGACTCCTTACTGATAGAAGCTTGTTTCGAGGCATTTAGGCGCGTTAAGCTCAGCTTTATTGGGGAATTGCATTATATAAAAGCGCCGTCGTCGTCGTCGTAGTATTAGTAGTAGTAGTATTAGTAGTAGTAGTAGTAGTAGTAGTAGTAGTAGTAGTAGTAGTAGTAGTAGTAGTAGTTTGGACTATGATACCTACAGTGCAGGAGTCTTAATGGAACAGTAAAGTGCGAACTATCGACGCAGAGATATTGGGAGGGCCACAGGGACGCAAGACGGAAGTCCCGCGCCTTCGCGATCCATTGTTTCCGAGAGGCAGGGCTTTGTCATGAATAATTGAGCTTCCCTTTTCACACACTGCTCTCTCCCCAGTTGTTGTTTTTTATGGGTTAGTAAATTCATTTTTTTTCTTTCTGTCTAGTTCCTTCGCCTGGATAGAAGAGCAATGCCAGGAAATAGAGAACAGTCTAACAACAACAACAGCAAGAAGACCTACCAGACTGTGAAGCGACTGACAAGTGTTAAACAGTCTAAGGTCTCCACGATCCAAAGCATGTCTGGAATATGCCTTACAGAAGAACAAGAAGTCTTGGATAGATGGACAGAGTACTGTTCTGACCTTTACAACCACACACTAAACGAAGACACAGCAGTTCTAGCATGTCCCCAGGAGAGAAAAGAAGAAAGAAATCCTCCCAAATCTTCGAGAAGAAGTTGGGGCAGCAGTGCAATCACTGAAGAAGGGGTCGTCAGCGGAGTGGACAACATACCCGCGAAATTGCTTCGAGAAGAAGGAAAAGCCATGATTGACGCCATCACCATTATCTGTAACAAGATCTGGCAGAGTGGGGAGTGGCCTACACCACGGACCCAGTCGCTTGTCATCACTCTTCCCCAAAAGGGTAACCCTCAGGAGTGTGAAAATTACCGCAGCATCAGCCTCATCAGCCATCCCAGCAAGGTCCTCCTGAAAATAATACTCAACAGGTTGAAGCCCCAAGCTGAACAAATCATAGCTGAAGAACAAGCAGGATTCAGGGCAGAGCGAAGTATCACTGAACAGATTTTCAACCTCAGAATAATCTGCGGGAAATACATACAGCACATCTATATCATGTGTTTGTAGACTTCATGAAAGCGTTTGACCTAGTCTGGCATGCAGCTCTGTGGGCAACCATGAGAGTGTACAACATCAGCCCTAAAATTATTGAATCCATAAAAAGCTGTATGACAAGGCTATAAGTGCAGTCCTCCACAACAGCGCCATCGGGAACTGGTTCAGAACAACAATCGGTGTGCGTCAAGGATGCCTACTGCCTCCAGCACCCTTCAACGTCTTCCTAGAGCGCATCATGTCAGATGCCCTTGCAGATAACGAAGGCACCGTCAGCATAGGGGGTGGAGCAATCTCCAACTTTCCGCTTTACGGAGGGTTGACACCACTTCCAGAGCCTATGGAATGAAAATAAGTGCAGAGAAGACCAAAATGATGACCAACTACACCAATGGCATCAACATGGATATCAAAGTCCAAGGCCAATCCCTCAACACAGTGCTTAGCTCGAAATATTTAGGAGCCATTGTAACAGACAATGGTTGCCGACAGGAAGTCCTCTCCATGATCGCACAAACAACTGCTGCCCTGACAAGGTTGAAGCCCATTTGGAAAGACAGGACCACCAATCTACATTCCAATGTAAGTATGCTGCTCTACCTTGTCATCTCTATCTTCCTATAAGGTTGCGAAAAATTGCCCTTCACAGCAGATCTACAACGAATAATACAAATCATGGAGATGAGGTGCTACAGAAGACTTCTGGGCATTTCCTATCCCCAGCACATTACCAACAACGAAGTCCGACAGACCATCACACAAGCCATTGGACAACACGATGACATGTTCACAGTGGTAAAGAAACGGACACTGCGATGGTATGGTCACGTCACCAGAGCATCAGGCCTTGGAAAGACCATCCTGCAAGGCACGGTGCACGGAGTCAGAAGAAGAGGAAGACAGAAAAAGAGGTGGGAGGACAACATTCGAGAATGGACTGCCTTGTCACTGAGCGAAGAAATGAGGGTTGCTGAGGACAGAGACATATGGAGTCACTGTTCAGTCGATGATCTGTGGTGTCCCCAACGACCTTCGAGTTAAGGGATAGGATAGGATTGGATATGATTTTTTTCTTTCTTACCCCCCCCCCCCCCACCTTTTTTATATAACTAAATCACAGCTAAAAAATTCATTCAATTGTCTCAGCGGCCGTTAAACAAAAAATCCTCATCATCATCATCGTCGTCACCATTATCATCACCATCATCATCATCATCATCATCATCATCATCATCATCATCATCATCATCATCATCATCATCATCATCATCATCATCATCATCATCATCGTCGTCGTCGTCGTAACCATCATCATCATCATCATCATCATCATCATCATCTTCATCATTATCATCATCATCATCATCATCATCATCATCATCATCGTCGTCGTCGTCGTCATCATCATCATCATCATCATCATCATCATCATCATCATCATCATCATCATCATCATCATCATCATCGTTTTAATTATTATTATTGTAAGTTTATTTCATATATTGCTACTACTACTGCTACTACTACTGCTACTACTACTACTATTACTACTACTACAGCTGCTGCTGCTGCTAATGTATCCAATTATTATTATTGTTTATTGGTAATGTCTGTTATTTTTGCGTTTATGTGCAACGTTCTGAGCGGATATGTTGTCTGAAATGTGCGCTTTACAAAATAAATTATTATTATCCAGAATACCGGCCCATGTCAAATGACACTAAATTATCTGGTTCACCAACAGTGCAAGTTCACCAAACGACAATTTTGTTTCCTAGTCTTCAATCTCTTTACTCGTACGGGTCGTTTCCCTTTCACCGCAGACCTTTGGAGACAGCAACAGTTCTTTCCCTTGCGTTTTGAATGTTAAGCAGCGGTTACTTCCCTTGTCGTGGAATTATTTTATATTTGAAACAGTTTAAGTGGTCTCTCTGTGGCCGATTAAGGAATAATCACGTGCGATGCCATGATGTAACGTATCAAATCAATAAAGTAAATCATAAAAAGTTATCTGGCCCATTTCTGCCTTTATTTCCATTTTACAATGTTTGCCCATAGATAACACTATAAATATATTTATTTATTTAAAAAAAAAATATATATATATATATACCCCTTTAAAAAAATAAATAATTATAGTGTTATCTATGGGCAAGCATTTTAAAATGGAAATAAAGGCAGTAGTACCTGTAGTATAGTAAATTCTCACATGCACACACACATACATGCATATACACACCCACAAACACACCCATACAAACACACACACCGCCACCTACAAGCAGAGCACGAGCCGCTCCACTTGCTAAGGACGATGTATGCTGAGGGTAAACAATATATTGAATAACGTTTGTATATTTTATCACAGAAAACTGTTTATAAAGCAAACTGATTGTTCTTTCCTATCCTATCCTATCCTATCCTGTCCCGTAACCCGGAGGTCGTAAGGGCACCACAGATGGTTGTTTAACCAGCATACTCCATCTTTCTCTGTCCTCAGCAGCCCTGATGGCTTCGCTCAGTGCCAAACCAGTCCATTCTCGAATGTTGTCATCCCACCTCTTTTTCGGTCTCCCTCTTCTTCTACCTCTTTATACTGTGCCTTGCAGAATGGTCTTTGCAAGGCCTGATGATCTGTTGACGTGGCCATACCATCGGAGTTTCCGTTTCTTCACCATCGTTCCCTGTTCTTTATTGGTAATGTCTGTTATTTTTGCGTTTATGTGCAACGCCTGTGCTAATGTCTTATGCGTTTTGAGCGGATATGTTGTCTGAAATGTGCGTTTCTTCACCATCGTCCCTGTTCTTTATCTAGAGTTGCTAAAAGCTTAGTCACAGCAAGCAAATTATTATTATTATTATTATTATTATTATTATTATTATTATTATTATTATTATTATTATTATTGAGGATTTTTATAGCGCACTTATCTCGCCGTACTTGATCAGACTCTAGGCGCTGGCCGATACAGGATCTAACTCAAACCGCCCGAGACGCCCACCCGCAGCCTTTGTGCGCATGGTCTGACGACCGGACAACTGAGCACTATCCTGGCCAGCCAGGGATGGGGGAGAAGGACCAAGTGCATGCTGGGTGTGTTCTTGTTACCGGCACTCACCCGTCTAGGACATGAGCGTCAGGATCTTTAAAGTCCGTTATGATGGAATGTATGCGACACACAGACCTCGGTTTATACTCTCATCCGAAAAAGTAGGAAACGGGAGTAAAGTGTCATCCCCAGGGACACAACACAATGGCCTGGACAGGGCTCGAACCCGGGACCTTCAGATCTGTAACAAAAGCCGAGATTCAAACACAGCACATTTTAAGCTTTTGCCTTGTTTAGTCAGTTGTAACGCTAAGGTGGATGTGTTTTAGTCTGTAGCAGACGATGGAGGTATTACTGAGGTGGGCTACACTCTGCTAGCTTGACGCGAGCGCAGTGTAGTGACATCATCCAGCTTACGTTAGAGCTCAGCGAATTTACATCCAATCAGAATTTACACCCAATCGGAACTCAGCGAGCTTAGGTATACCAGTTCTACCTGGGTCAGCAGAGGAGAGGTAGAGGAGTCATTCTGCGTTCAAACTGCGAGCAGTACACAACTACATTCTAGCAGAAATCTATCCACTGAAAGACTAGAAGCAGGACTTGTTGAAAACTCGATTCAATCAAGTTAGCCACGGCCTGACATTGTTTTGGTTCATCGTGATGTATTGATATTATTGTTGAATTATGTTTGTGAAATTTGCTATGCTTAGAATTGAATTGTTAGTCCAGCGTTGCGTGACCACGTGGCGAACACGACATGGTTTGACGCCATGTTGTATTCCATACGGACCCACTGTTGTTTAACCTATATGTGTGCTTGCAGACCAGTGGCTGTACCAGAGAATGTGTATCATATTAATTATTACTCTATGTGTATAGTTAGCCATGATTTATATTTATATATGTATAGGAAATTAGAGTAGAGATTCCAGTGGACCACGGACTTAGCAGAATGTGTGTCGCTTATATATAGAGTTGTGGAGCTAATCACTGAGGGCTACTTTGGCTTTCAGTGAGACGCTCTGCACACACCTAGTATACAGGGTTGTGCAGAATTTTGTCTCATATGTTACAAACGAGCAGGCATCGTATCGTGAGCCCAACCAGGCGAAAGACAAGAAACAGTCTTCCCTGAAAGTTGACCTGCAGAGGCATCGCTAGCAATGCGCAACGTGAGCCCACCAGTCTAGCACCAAGGAGAAGAAGCCACAACAACACAGCTCATCAAGGAAGCAACCACAACACAGATATTCGAACACTAAGTTAAGAGCATCTTCCCTAAGTGCACCAAAAACTGGTATCACAGGACCACAGTAGTCCACTCTTCCAGAACTCTGACCCTTAAGGCAGAAATCATCAGTGCCCGATGATGATAAAGTAGCTGCATAGACTCATTAAGAAGCGAACCAGTCCAAGAAGCATTTGAACTTTTAAGTTAGTATCGTACTTCGCAGATCGTGTATAGAGTAGAGGAAATAAATGTGTGATATTTACTGTTATCAAGTGGCTGGACTACCTATGTTTCATAGCCGTGTGAGAGCTAGTGTGACAGTGATCTTTTACCATTTTTCTTTCTATCTCTGTACCCCAGCCTAAACACAGACCGAGCTAAACAAATAAATGTATTAAGTTAAGTCACAGGGAGATTACTAGCGATCCCCATCGACAATAGACGAGTGGGTAATAGCATTCCATTGTGCAGAGCCCAGCAACAATAGACCCACTTCACAAGATCCGCAAGCCAAAGCACAACCATTAGACCACCGTGCCTTCCTGGTGCCACGATAGCACTTACAAAACAATAATTATATGTACGTTATATGTAAGTGTGTGTTAACTGAAGTGTGATTTTATTCAAGGTATCGGAGTTTTCATTATTTTATTTTATTTTAAAAATATGTTTCCAGGCCCGGCGTGTCGTAAGAGGCGACTTACAGGGTGATGTCAGCACGGCATCACTGGGCGAAAGTCTTCTACACAGAAGTCACCGGCCAGGGCGAGGAACCTCACGTTACTACAGGTTCAACGACCACGTGCTCAGGGCCAAGGCGAGCCACACTGTATTCGTGGATTTCGGCTGTGGCCAACAGCCTGGAGAGGATTGGGCACCGCCAGGTCCTTTTTGCCCAAGACACACTACATGATGAAGCTATCCACTAATTCCATACCGGATCGGTCGTCGCCCGGCTCAACAAGGTCCGCGCCTTCCGTTGGCCACCAGAACGGAGGTGATAAGTATGCTACTGATGGACAATTTAACAAGATCCGCACGAGAAACAACATTGTCATAGGAACCTGGAATGTCAGGACTCTAACTGCGGAAGGAAAATTAGAAGAACTGGCCCACGAGCTGGACCACTATCGATGGAACGTTTTAGGTATCAGCGAACTGCGCTGGAAAGGCCTAGGTGAAACAACGACCGACAAAGGCCACAAGCTCTATTTCAGCGGTAGAGATGACAGGCACGAACACGGCGTTGGATTCTTGGTCCACAAGAACATTTTAGCCACTGTCATGGGTTGCCGCCCAGTCTCCAGTAGACTCATTACCACCCCCGTTGGGGTTTGTTTGTTTGTATGTAGATTATAGTCACACGACACTTTCGCATATAGGTGACTACTGGACCGATTTATACTGACACCAGCGGGCCAGTTGTTGGTAAAGGGGAAAATAATATGATCGGGTGCCTGGAGTTTCAGTATAAATAGTATCCCCACTTTCTGGAAATTTAGTGCTTTAAATTCCCACTGTGCTTTAAATTCCCACTGTCGCTGTCTTTCTCCTTTGCTCGTTCTCATTCCTGCTCTGTTCTATCAATCTGCTATGCTATCTTCTTCTTCGCTAGACCAGTCACCTACCTTTGTTCTTGAAAACTCTTCCGGGACAAGACTCCTTATTTGTGTATGAGGTCTGTTGGATCAGCTTGGGAATATTGGACGCTTTCTGCCAGGTGGTCACTAGGGCTTCCTATGATGTTATTATTTAGCAATGTAGGCATTTTATATGTATGTGTTTTGTTGATAATTTATAATGATGTTTGTATTCTATTTTGTTTTTGTAAACGGGGGTTCGAAAAATTAACAGTACAGCCTCAGTGTCCCCTGCGTGGGATGTCATTATTGTAAAGTGACTGGCTGGTGGAGAGCTATCAGTTTTACCACTAGGGTTGTTTCAGCAGATCTTTTATGCGGATCGGGGGTTGTCCGGTCCTGATGTGGCTCGGAAGAGTCCGCTGGACCTAAAGCAATAATCTTGTAATGTAATGTTGTTGACTCATTACCATCCGTCTGAGAGCAGCCCATTTCAACATCACCATCATCCAGGCCTATGCCCCAACATCAGACTATGACGACAGCGAAGTGGAGGACTTTTATGAAAATCTACAGGCTGTCCTTGACCAAGTGCCGAAGAAGGACATAGTTATAGTGCAAGGCGACTGGAATGCCAAGGTTGGCCAAGATGCGCACCACAACTGGGGGGACACATGTGGACCCCGCTGCAACAACGAGACGAATGACAGGGGTCTGATACTGTTGGAGTTTGCCAGATACAACAATCTGGTACTGGCAAACACGCTTGGTCTCCACAAAAACTCCAGACGATGGACATGGCACAGTCCCGGCGGGGAGCATCACAACCAGATAGACTACATCATGGTCAAGAAACGCTTCAGATCAAGCATCAACATTGGCAGGACACGCACTTTTCCAGGAGCAGACATCGGAAGTGACCACGATCTCGTGATGATGTCTTACCGGCTTCACTTGAAGAGAGTAAATACAGCAAAGTGCACTAGACTGAAGTTCAACCTTGACAAACTGCAAGACCCGGAGGTGGCAGACCTATTTCAGGCCACAATTGGAGAGAAATTTGCACCACTGCTCATTTGGGGGGCTGGTGAAGTAGATGTCAACACCATGACCACCACCTTCAACTCAGCTGTGACAGATGCCGCCACTGAGATCCTTGGCAAGCACTGACCAAAGAAGAAGCCGTGGATCACACCTGAACTTTTGGATCTGTGTGATAAACGAAGAGAGATAAAAAAAAAGAAAAAGAACACCTCACAGGGAGCTGATGTCTACCGAAAAATCAACAATGACATCCGAAAAGGCATGCGCACAGCAAAGGAGAAATGGATAGAAGATCAATGCCAGGAAATAGAGAACAGTCTGAACAAGAACAACAGCAAAAAGGCCTACCAGACTGTGAAGCGGCTGACAAGTGTTAAACAGCCCAAAGTCTCCACGATCCAAAGCAAGTCTGGCATATGCCTTACAGAAGAACAAGAAGTCTTGGACAGATGGACAAAGTACTGCTCTGACCTTTACAACCACACAACAAATGGAGACCCATCAGTTCTAGCATGTCCCAAGAACAGAGAAGAAGAAATCCTCCCAATTCTCCGGGAAGAAGTTGAGGCAGCAGTGCAATCGCTGAAGAAAGGGAAGTCAGCGGGAGTGGACAACATACCCGCGGAACTGCTACTAGTAGGAGGAGAAGCGATGATTGATGCCCTCACCATTATCTGTAACAAGATCTGGCAGAGTGGGGAGTGACCTACACCATGGACCCAGTCGCTTGTCATCACTCTTCCCCAAAAAGGTAACCTTTAGGAGTGTGAAAATTACCGCACCATCAGCCTCATCAGCCATTCCAGCAAGGTCCTCCTGAAAATAATACTCAACAGGTTGAAACCCCAAGCTGAACAAATCATAGCTGAAGAACAAGCAGGATTCAGGGCAGGGCGAAGTACCACTGAACAGATTTTCAACCTCAGAATAATCTGTAAGAAATACCTACAGCACCAACAACAACTATGTCATGTATTCATAGACTTCAAGAAGGCGTTTGACCGAGTCTGGCATGCAGCTCTATGGGCAACACTGAAAATGTACAACATCAGCCCTAAAATTATTGAAGTCATCAAAAGCCTGTATGACAAGGCTACACGTGCAGTCCTCTATAACAGCGTCATCGGGAACTGGTTCAGAACAACAATCGATGTGCGTCAAGGATGCCTACTCTCTCCAACACTCTTCAACATCTTCCTAGAGCGCATCATGTCAGATGCCCTTGCATATCACGAAGGCACAGTCATCATAGGGGGTAGAGCAATCTCCAATCTTCATTTTGCGGATGACATTGATGGATTGGCTGGAGAGGAACAAGAACTTGAACAGCTGGTACAGAGGCTTGACACCACCTCCAGAGCTTGTGAAATGGAAATAAGTGCAGAGAAGACCAAATTGATGACCAACAACACCAATGGCATCAACACGGACATCAAAGTCCAAGGCCAATCCCTCAACACAGTGCATAGCTTCAAATATTTAGGCGCCATTGTATCAGACAATGGGTCCCGAAGGAAGTCCTCTCCAGGATCGCACAAACAACTGCTGCCCTGACAAGGTTGAAGCCCATTTGGAAAGACAGGACCATCAGTCTACATTCCAAAGAAAGACTGCTGCGCTCCCTTGTCATCTCCATCTTCCTATATGCTTGCGAAGCATGGACCCTCACAGCAGATCTACAACGAAGAATTCAAAGCATGGAGATGAGGTGCTACAGAAGACTTCTTGGCATTTCCTATACCCAACACATCATCAACGACGAAGTCCGACAGACCATCACACAACACGATGACCTGCTCACAGTGGTGAAGAAACGGAAACTCCGATGATATGGCCACGTCACCAGATCATCAGGCCTTGCAAAGACCATTCTGCAAGGCACAGTACAAGGAGGTAGAAGAAGAGGGAGACCAAAAAAGAGGTGGGAAGACAACATTCGAGAATGGACTGGTTTGACACTGAGCGAAGCCATCAGGGCTGCTGGACAGAGAAAGATGGAATATGCTGGTTAAACGATCATCTGTGGTGCCCCTACGACCTCCGAGTTACAGGACAGGATAGGATAGGATAGTTTATAAATAAAATATGTAATTCTTACATGTTAAATTTGGAACTTATCAAACAACACTGTACGGCTCTCATCTACAGTATATCAAGAAAATTGAATTTAATGTTTCGGTCGCATCATTTGGTGTGTCCAACCAGTCCTAATCAGAAAGTTCTTTCAAATGTCGGTCACATCATTTGGTGTGTCCAACCAGTCCTAGTCAGAAAGTTGTTTCAAATCTCGGTCCCATCCTTTGGTGTGTCCAACCAGCACTAGTCAGAAAGTTCTTTCACATGTCGGTAACATCATTTGATGTGTCCAACCAGTCCTATTCAGAAAATTGTTTCAAATCCTAGTACTTCAGAAAGTTTTGTTTCTCTTGTCAGCCACATTGTATCAGGTAACCGGTATTTGTGCAATATAGAATAATTATTATTATTGCTATTACTTTCGTGGGACTGGTACATAATATCAATTACGCTACTACAGTTATCTAATTTGTATCACATTTTCACTTTTTATGTTTGCGTATGTGAACTATGTAGAAAATTATTGTAAGCCTTTTCTGTCAAAAATGTTTTTCATATAACATGGGAAGAACGATTAAATATAATCATCGTGAATTGAGTTTATGTTATATTTGTGTAATATATTGTTTTTTGTTTTATGCTTTTATATTTTTGTTTGTTTATTATGTTTTGCTTTGATTTTATTTATTATTGGTTTATTGTTAATAAATAATGAACTACAAATCTATTTCAAAAGTCAGTTTTTTGTGTTTGCTGGTATTGTTGTTTGGATTTGGTTTTTATTTTTATTTTTTTTTATTTAATTTTTTTTTTGGGGGGGGGGGGGAGATGAGGGGGACTGGTGTGTGTGTGAGAGAGAGAGAGAAAGAGAGAGAGAGAAAGAGAGAGAGAAAGAAAGAGAGAGAGAGAGAGAGAGAGAGAGAGAGAGAGAGACAGAGAGACAGAGAGACAGAGACAGAGAGTATACATATACACTCTCCGACATATAAACGCTTTCAAACATATATCACACCCTCGTAACTCTTTCGAATGAGAATATAAACTGAGGTCAAGCACGCATGTTACCCGTCGCAAGGACTTTAGAGATCCTAACGCTGCGGTTCCGTACACACAAATACACCCAGCAAGCGCTAGATTGCTGCGTGCAAGATTGTGCTCAGTTGTCTGGGGCGGTAGACGAGGCGCATACAGCAGCAAGAGGGCGCCTTGAGTCAGATCCTGTTTTGGGGCTGCGCCTTGAGCTCAGCTGATCAGCTGTTTCTGCGCTATACTATTATAGAGTGATGCACCCTCCTCTCCGCCCCATCCTCCCAACCCACACACATCTCTCCTGCAAGCTCAAACCACAATGTCACATATTTTTTCCTCTTTATTCCAATATTGGTTTATAATATCGAGTCCACAAATATATATTTATATGTATTACAGACATCAAAGAAAACACCACACACTCAAACACATTCGCAAAAAGATTTTTTTTTTCAAATAATAAAGACAAAAAGAAATTGTAACACAAAAAAATCAAAACACATTTAACCAAAACTAAACATACAAAAATAAATTAAAACATAAACATAAAATAAATCTAAAGTAAAACATAAAACCTATTAATATTAAGTAAGAAAAAAAAACATAACAAAATATTAAAACCTAGTACAACATAAGCATCGCCCATGTCTTATTCACAAAACGCACTCCGCTAACAACAAACAAACAAAATCGAAAACAATACAACACATACCACATTATCAAAACTAAGTATGTGAAAGTAATAAATGATAGTTACCTGAGCAACTTATACATTGCTAGGACACATTACTAAGTATGTGAAAGTAATAAATGATAGTTACCTGATCAACTTATTCATTGCTAGGACACATTACTCTTAAAACACTTGGTAAGTATACAATCTATGTGCAACAATAAATTAATATAAATTATCATAAATTTATGCAATATAGGTACAGCTATGACTCAACACAACACCAGAAAGCACAACACGACGCATTCATAACACACTCTGAAAAAATTTATGTACACAAATAATTGCTATATTACGCACACTCAAATTATACCTAAAACAATACAATCTTGTCACATTAAAGGAGATCTATTTTATAAACTAATAAAATAATGTCACATAAATAATATTTATATTATACAATAATAAATGACACAACACGACACCAACATTCACAACACACTCCAGGAGAAAAGAACACACACGATATATTAACGCTCTTTAAAAATATGTATCACAAAATAATGTATCGTTACATTTTATGAATATTACATGTACACAATCACAATGCTTAATACGGACAGGAGTTATCATAACATGCACCTCAAATACACCATCACAATAGTTTATGTCAACGCTCAAATAATGTGGAATAAGGATTTGTGTTAATATGTAATCAAACAATACACACACTTTTGGAATATCATGATTTTACAGTCACGACATTATAGGGCAAGACATTATGGCTATGATTAAAATGCATTCTCACTTTAAAAAGTCAGTGAGGGGGGGGGGAGGGAGTGGAAAGAGGAGAGATTTTGGGGAGGAGGGAGGATGTGGTGGGTGGAGTTAGTGAACTAGTGAGAGTGGGAGTTCGGAAAAACACAACTTTGTTTTACTTTGTGCACAAGGTTAGAGGTCACCACCTTAGTGTGACTTAGCTACGAGACTTTCCAGGTAATAGAGAGTTTTCTTCGGGTACCCTGGTTTCCTGCCTCACGTCAATCAAATGGTATTGGATGCCGTCAATCACACATTTAAAAAAAATGGGTGGGGGGAGGGGGGGGCAAGTTCTTTCCATTTGCTAAATAAATAGCGACGCCTCTGTCTTTACACCACAGATTTCAGGGATAGATGCACGTTTGTTGTGTGTGTGTTAGTTAGTTAGTCATTGCTTACAGGGTCCAGCGGACTGCAAAGGGCCGAATCAGGATCACAAAATCAAGACCACAACTTCGCTGAAAGAGGACTCACCCCTGATCCGCATAAAAGATCTGCCGAAACAACCCTAACGGTAACACTGAATGCCCTCCACCAGCCGGTCACTGTACAATAAAGACATCCCACGCAGGGGAATCTGAGGCTATACTCTAATTTATCGAACGTCCGTTTACAAAAAACAAAATAGAATATCAATATTATAAAATATCAACAAAGCACATACATATAAAATGCCTACATTGCTAAATAATAATATCATAGGAAGTCCCAGTGACCATTTTGAAGAAAGCGTCCAATATCCCCAAGCTGACCCAACAGATCTCATACACAAATGAGGAGTTTGGGAAGAGTTTTCAAGAGAAAAGGTTAGGTGAATAGTCTAGCGAAGAAGATAGTATAGTAGATTGATAGACCAGAGTAGAAATGAGCAAGAACAAAGGACAAAGACAGCGACAGTGGGAATGTACAGCACACAATTTCCAGAAAGTGGGGATACTATTTATACAGAAACCCCCGGCACTCCCAACGGAGGGATATTAACCAGATCTTTACTTCAAAACCACTTCTGTTTTTAAAAGCACAAATTGGCATAGTAACCAAAACATAACTTCAAAACCACTTATATTTTTAAAAGCACATATTGTCATATTAACCTAATCTTAACTTCAAAACAACTTTTGTTTTTAAACGCATACATTTATCATAATAACCAAACCTTAACTTCAAAACCACTTCTGTCTTTAAAAGCATAAATTGTCATATTAACTAAATCATAACTTTAAAACCACTTTTGTTTTTAAAAGTATATATTGTTAGTTAGTTAGTTAGTTATTCATTGCTTACAGGGTCCAGCGGACTGCAAAGAGCTGAATCAGGACCACAAAATCAGGACCACAGCTTGGTTGAAAGAGGACTCACCCTTGATCCGTATAAAAGATCTGCTGAAAAAAACCTAGTGGTAACACTGAAGGCATTTCACCAGCGGGTCACTTTACAATAAAGACATCCCACGCAGGGGACGCTGAGGCTATACTCTAAGTTATCAAACCCCCATTTACAAAAATAAAATAGAATATAAACATCATTATAAAATATAAACAAAACACAAACATATAAAATGCCTACATTGCTAAATAATAATATCATAGGAAGCCCTAGTGACCATTTGGCAGAAAGCGTCCAATATTCCCAAGCTGACCTAACAGACCTCAACACAAATGAGAAGTTTTGGAAGAGTTTTCAAGAGAAGGGTATGTGTCTGGTATAACGAAGAAGATAGTATAGTAGCTTGATAGAACAGAGTAGGAATGAGAGAGAACAAAGGAGAAAGACAGTGACAATGGGAATTTAAAGCATTGAATTTCCAGAAAGTGGGAATACTATTTATTAGAACACCCGGGTACCCCTACGGGGGGTGGGGGGTGGGGGGGGGGAGAGCAGCACATTATTGTCATATTAACCAAATCTTAAGTTCAAAACAACTTCTGTTTTTAAAAGCATAAATTTGTCATATTAACCAAACATTACCATCAACACCACTTCTGTTTTAAAAGCACAATTGTCATATTAACTACATCTTAACATTAAAAGCACATATTGTCATAATTACCAAATCTTAACTTCAAAACTACAGTAGTTTTCAAAAGCACATATTGTCATATTGACCAAATCTTAACTTCAATCTCTGGTCTCTTTCTTTTAAAAGCACACACTGTAATTTCAAAAACTCTTTTACATGAAACTTTTAACTAATAACTGTGACCCCTACGATACACCGAAGTTCTCGTGTTGTTTACAATGATTTTCAACACTGAGGCACAAGAAGGCAAAATTGTTGAGCACATTATTCTTAGGCCAAGATACAGCCTATAAATTGCTCCAATCTTTTCCTTCTTTGTCTTCTTAAATCTGCAGTTTTACATAGCAAGTCTAGTAATGCTCAACCATTTTCATACAATCTTGCAAACCGGTTAACCTAATGTTTCAATAAAAGAAAAAATAATCTTAAATCGTGTGATAAAATGTGATGTATTAAAATCATTAAAGTACATAAAACAACTTAATTGCGCTTTTATGGTTAATTACATCACATCCATGAATATGCTTACGATACCACAGGCACGAGAACAGGCACAGTACACGACAAAAAGGTCACAGCAGTACATATATACCTTTGTTATTTTAAATTAAACAGTAGGTCCAAATGTCTGTTTTATTTATTCCTTAATGTTGTTGAACAGATACATGAAAATTGAAAATGGAAACTAGAATATTTCAAAACCTTTTCATTTTCTGTATTGTCAATGTGATGTTCAACAAATTATTCAAAATACAGAAGAATACAGAATGTCACAATTTTCTGTTTTCATTCATACATAGAGAGTGACCAAAATATAAATGAAAATATAAAGAAACAACCAAACAAATTACAGAATTAAAGTTTGTGCTATGGGTTTTGCACTTATACCATAATCACAGAGAAACGCTGAACAACAATGTCAATACATTTTTCCATCACTGTATACATTATTGCAATGTTTGCAACACTCAGTAATAGACAATGTAACTGATTAAATAAGTAAACATGGTTCTCACTTTGAACAATGAGAAAAATACTATTATCGCTTAAACAATCACTGTACATTGACGACAAAATATTGAAAAAGTATGTAAATACAAAAGAAATATGTTTCTTTTTAAATAGCAATAAGTGTGAATTCTGTAAATAAATCGACTGCTTTATGTTCATGTTTGAACAATGTCAACATGCATCAAGTCACACAATGATTTCCATAGTAACATTGTTCATTTTAAATACGTAAAATAAGGTAGAATAGACAAACTAAATTGCCAACCAAATAACCATTAAACCAATAAATATAGTTTACAATAGACACGCACATGCATTTGTTGTTGTATGCTGGGAAATATGCATCAGTATCACTGACACTCTACAACATGTTCCATAATTATATGCTAATATCAACATTATTAGTACCCAAGCGCTATGAAAATGCAGTTGACATAAACAAAAGAAATTACAGGTAACATTCTAACTGACTTTGACCAATGGAAACAAACTAGCAAAGTAGAAATGTAACAAATAATTGTACAAGCAATTGAGAGTAATAAGCGACCACACTCACGAGCACATGCCACGAATACCACACACACCACACTGTAGCCAACCAAAGGCATTTGCTCCCACAACTTCGCTAACGAAGAACAGGTTTTGCCCTATCCTATCCTATCCCATAACTCGGGTGTCGTAGGGGCACCACAGATGATCGTTTAACCAGCGTATTCCATCTTTCCCTGTCCTCAGCAACCCTGATGGTTTCGCTCAGTGTCAAACCAGTCCATTCTCGCATGTTGTCCTCCCACCTCTTTTTTCGGTCTCCCTCTTCTTCTACCTCCTTGCACTATGCCTTGCAGGATGGTCTTTGCAAGGCCTGATGCTCTGGTGACGTGGCCATATCATCGGAGTTTCCGTTTTTTTCACCACTGTGAGCAGGTCATCGTGTTGTCCAATGGCTTGTGTGATGGTCAGTCGGACTTCGTCGTTGGCGATGTGCTGGGTATAGGAAATGCCCAGAAGTCTTCTGTAGCACCTCACCTCCATGCTTTGTATTCTTCGTTGGAGATCTGCTGTGAGGGTTCATGTTTCGCAAGCGTATAGAAAGATGGATTTACCCACACCGAGCAATACAATATGTTTTCAGATATTGCATGATTTATATGTTGCCTATTGTTTCCAAAGCGAATACATAATATTGGTGGCAAGCATTATTCATATGCTCGGCCACTTTTGCCAAGCAAATACTAATGTCAACCAAATTCCCGTGTTTAACACAATTTCAAAATAGTTTTCAAAGCATGCCAGCAACACCTTCTGATGCTCCAAACTATTTTTGTCAATTGATTGATTGATTGATTTATTGTTGCTTTAGGTCCAGCGGACTCTTCCGAGCCAAATCAGGACCGGACAACCCCCGATCCGCATAACAGATCTGCTGAAACAACCCCAGTGGAAAAATTGAATGCCCTCCACCGGCCAGTCACTTTACAATAAAGACATCCCACGCGGAGGACGGCTGAGGGTTACCTCAACTACGCGAACTCCCCGATTACAAAAACAAAATAGAATACAAACATCATTATAAATCATCAACAAAAAACATACATATAAAATGCCTATAGTGCTAATAATACAATCATAGGAAGCCCTAGTGACCACCCGGCAGAAAGCGTCCAACACTCCCAAGCTGATCCAACAGACCTCATACACAAACAAGGAGTCTTGTCCAGGAAGAGTTTTCAAGAAAAAAGGTAGGTCATTGATCTAGCGAAGAAGAAGATAGTATAGCAGAGTGATAGGACAGATCAGGAATGGGAAAGAGCAAATGATGAAGACAGCGACAGTGGGAATTTAAAGCACTAAATTTCCAGAAAGTGGGGATACTATTTATACTGAAACCCCCGGCACTCCAACGGGGGGAACTGTTGCCGCAGTGAATTAGTCATGCCTACAAAGGCAAGACAGGTTTTCAACTGGGGCTTTCACTGTAAAAAAAAAAAAAAAAAAGATAAAATAAAAAAAAAAACTGCAACTAAAGAGTTCAACAACGGAAAAAAGAAAGTAGCACAGACATTGGGGGGGGGGCAAACAAGTCCACGCATTCCACTGTTATTCGGCATTGTTGACAAAAAATTTAAAGTCAACTTCCTAATTTAACAAATCAATAAATTGCATTTGCGACAAAATCACATCTACTGGTATTCGACGATTAATTATTTTCTGGTAGGAGAATGCTCTCAGACATGGGTAGCAACCAAACTCAATTAAACATTTAAACTGTTCCATTGCTAAACATGCAAACCAAATAAGTCTGTTATAGGGTTTATGGAAACAATAGCATAATTTGATAAGCAAAACATAGGTATGAAAATATTCTATTTTGCAGGGAAAAAAAGGTTATATATAGACTAAATGCACAAAAATCAATTGAATTTTTTTGTTTCCATGGAGGAAGAAAGATGTATAAATAATTTAAACGGAAAACAGGCAATTTCTTGTCTGATGTTCTTGAGCAGGTTATTTCTGTAGGCAATTTTGGGTGGTAAAAATCTAAGCTGAGACCTTACGATATGAATAAAGGGGGATAAAAAGAGCTGTGTGAAACACAGGAGACAGTTACCCCCCCCCCCCTTCCCTCACTATCCCTACTCCCATCTGTTAAACGAGAACTTGTTAATTTAAAAAAAAAACTCCTCAAATTAATCGCTATTCTCCAAAGGTACATGAATGATAGGAATTCTATTAAACCAAGTTACAATTCCAAAGACTGAATTGGAGGGACACAATTATACCTAAAAAAAAGTGTATTTGGTGTCTAATATATCGTCTCTACACACCACCTCACTTCCTATGTGAGCAGCACTTTTCAGTGCCTCCGCGTTTCGCTTGTTGCGGACTATTTATAGCTTGCCTGCACCCCCCTTCCAGTGAAAGGAAGCATCGGCGAAGCTATTTATAGCTAGCCTGGCTGACCTAACCTCAAAACCTGGAAAGCTTTGGTTGAGCTGCTGTGTATATCAATATTATCCCTCATTATTAATATCCCTTCAATATTACCTCATACCTTCAATATGGACCCATAACAAGTACACCGTATATTTTGTGAAATTTTCGGTCAACATAATTATTAAACTTATGGGGTTGGTGACAACATAAAAACGTATGACTGAATAAATCCAACCATCACTGTACACACGTACAATCACAACAATTGTCATCACATCAACAATATCACGGTAATATCAATCCATGTATATACAGAGCCTAAGTACTGTATTAGGCATAAACACAAGCAGTATTAGAATGATAATTTGTAATTGGTTACTTTGTACAGACTTCTACATACAACACAAACTTCCAAAACCAAGGCAACATCTTGATTTAACGAAAACACACTAACAGATAGAACAGACAGACCAGGTGTATGTAAACCGTCATTTTACTAACACGACAGCAATAGCAACATGCATACTTTTACGGTTTTGAAGATTTGAGGCAGTTGGAGATTTAGTCGGAGAAATTTGACAGGAAACTTGACTCCAGGATCTTAGAATATAAGCTTGATTTTATTTCATGCTGCAACTTAAAAACAAATGATAATTTTTAGTAACTTTTCTCATGTTAATACTTTGTTGTGCAATAATTACTGTATTCCTGATAATGTATTGTAATGAATGTAATAACAACGAAGTTTGTTTTTATGTTTTTATTATGGCATACATGTGTGATTTGGGTCGCATAAGGTGTGTGTGTGGGGTTAACAAAATTGAATGAATCTCTACTTAAGGCTTTTTGGTGTAACTTGCAATTGTTAATTTGTAAAACATTGTCGTTTATTTTTATGCTTTTATTTATTCAAACGCCACACAAATGGCTGTACATAACTTCTTTCGATGGTGATAAAGATGTGTTGAATTGGAGTGAATTGAATTGCATTAAACCCCGAGGAAGAGTATTTTGTCTTTTTAATAAATAAAATAAGTCGAAAATTTTCAAAAATTATATATGCCTTCTTTGGCCATTGTTTATGAATACAAACGTCTGTTTAGTTGATAAATTTTCTTAATAGAATATTGTTTTAATAGACCTATGTTTTAGTTTGAGAATATAAACATGTTGAACTTCAGAATATAATTCTATTTCTCCTTATTTGTTTGAGATAACTCTGTAAATATTCTTCAATTGTAATTAATTTTAAGAGAGACCATTACTGTAATGTGTTTGTCAGTGCAAAGTTTTCTTTTGTCAGTTTGCGCAAAATATTCCAAATGTCTAATAATTGTCGATTAAAGTTACCTAACCCAACCTATTTCAAATGTTTTTGGGGACAGTCATACAACGTTACACTATACTGCTTGTTTGACCAATCTCAAAAGCTCCAAATTGTTACACCACCGTTATGTAGAAATACATTAACAATATCTGTCATAAAAAACACGTTGTAAAAATACTTTAACTTCATATTTTCTCGCCTTTCCTCAATTTGACGTTATTTAAAATGAGAACTATACGAATAAACACTGTTCCAAGAAATTTCCTAAAAATCGTTAAGAGTAATTATTTCAAAGTTGTAAATACTTCTAACAAAAAAGTAATTACCATTAGCATGTCAGTTGAAAATTGCGCTCATATGCTTACCCTCTTAACTTTAAGTTCTTACTTTTTTAAAATCCAGGACCCAAAAACTATTGGACCGTTAACAAGAGTATATGTCTGTCCACGACAGAAATGAGTCCAACGCATCTCCAAGGTAAGTATGCAGGAACAGAAAACAAGTTGGGTCTCAATACATGGCCCTTGCGGGGACACATTTCTTCAAACACATGTAGCTTGAAAACTACTTATGAGATGTGGAAACAGTGTTACTTTACTGTTGTAGGCGGCCTAAAAGTTATATTGTATGGTCTATAACAAAGTAACAATGATCATCCAGTTCTATGTCAACCATTTCAAGGTACAGCGTCAAGCACGATTGTTCGTGAACTCCACTGGAGTGAAAGTTTGAGAGATTCAGAAAAGCAGAGGTTATTTTTTTAGAAGCCGTCATTTTACATACACAGTGCGATCTGGCGACCATCCGATTGGTTGATCCATTCATTGGAATGGAATATATATGTTAAATATTACATCAACACACATTAATATTTATTAGCACAACGGAACATATGTTATATATTGTCACACACAACACAAAAAGAACAACAACATTGATTTTGAACACAAGAAATATTGAAATAGAGCAATAATATTATTACTATGCAATTTATGTGACACAATAATATATAGATATATTTTTTTGTTAATAATTTAGCAAAGCACATTATGGATCATCATCAACATCATCATCATTATCATCATCATCGCACTTTCTTCTTCCTAAAAACAACCCAAAGGTCTCTCAGCTTTAAGAGAAGGATTGGACTCCTGACACGTGCATGACCACACATTACACAAATGACAATCGTACATCTATATTAATTTCCTTATTGTACATGGTTCGAACGCCGCAGAAAATTATAGTATAGGGTGAAGCAGAACACTAAGTATCGTATACATCTACACTGTTTTCTTGCTGCTTGTGCATCTCATTTAGGTCTAGTATTTTGCTTTGCTTGGTCTATTATTTTAATAATTAAAATCAAAAGTTCTAACTACTTACCAGCCATGATACGGAACGAAGCGTTATTAGAAATTCCGACCATGTTCGAAAATACTCTGATGCCAAGAGCAAAATTTTTTATCCTTCTCAGTAATTTATATAAATATTTTACTACTCAATAATTTCGGCATTTCTGTTTAACTACCACCCCCTCACCCTTTCTCTCTCACCAAAGGAGAACATTTTTTCGTTCTTCTCAATACTTTTCCATATATTAATTCTTGTGTCTATAATATTATTTTTCAAGAATTTCAATATTTTTGTTTTAAAATACCAACGCCATGACAACAGCTACCCCAACACTTTGTTATAATTTAGACTGTAACAAGATCACATCATTATGTTAGTCCAATGACCAGGCTATATATATATATATATATATATATATATATATATGTAGCTTACATAACTGTTAGTATGTAAAAGGTCTCCTCTCTGAAAATCCTTAACGGGAAGAGAGGGGACCATAAACTGATAAAATAATAATAATAATAACTGTTAGTGGTACGCAATCAGTCAAATCAATCCAGGGCTTGCCCCAAGGACCTGTCTGTAGACCAACCACAACGCCCACGCTCAAATGCACACCATCCATTTTTCCCTCTGATTCCAGGCGACAGTGCTCTGTATGAACCGTTTTCTTCTTCTCTTCTTCTGTCTTTGACCTTATCCACGATTCACAGGTCCTATTGCAACATTCTGAAAAACCCTAGTGTTGTTTGTCTCCTTCGGTCAAGTAATCCTTCCTCCACAGACTTCTACTGCCAAACTGTTAGATTTAAGTTTCCGTGTGTTAAATAACGTGAGCATTTCTTTGACTGCTTCAGTCAGATTTCACTGGCTTTGTCCACAAAGCACATTTCCAAGTTAGTACTCCAAGGATGTTCCTGGTCCATTTCTAAGTGTACAAGTACGGTAGTCATTCCTTGCAAATGTTCAAAACCCAATAATAAGCTTATTTTAATTCCTGGCTTTCGAAGCTGACTTGCCAAAGAACAACACCTGGACCAGAGTTTATTTAAACACATTTTAAATGTTCTTGCCTCGGCAAACATTACCCGCCATTATCAAGATTTCGCAGCAAGTGTCAATTCTTTGAAATCTCAAGCCCAGTCCGTTTCTTTGACAATACTGTTTAATAATGTTCATTTTGTTCCAGCTATTATTCACAGATTTGTTCCAAGTAAATACCATTCCATCATTTTGTTTTTAATGTACTATTATTATTATTATTATTATTATTATTATTATTATTATTATTATTATTATTATTGAATCACACACAAAAAAGTGTAGGCCCTTGGCTACATTTATGAAAGGTCGATCCTTTATCATAAAGTTTATGACACGTTGCTCAGCACGTTCATAATTGTCTCAATACAACCTCAAAGGCCTTGAATCGAGTTTATTTACAATGTAAAACACAACAAACGCAGACTCATTGTTGGCCAGACAATCAAAACTCCTTAACCGTTTCTCAAACAGAAGCAAAATATATATGTATTCTCTCATGGTCTGTTGAGCGATGCTGACGCGACGAGTCTTCGCCATTTCGGTATGTCTGCAGTAGATGTCAAGAAATGTGTCCAGTGCCGTGAAATCGTTTTCCAATATAGCTGAAAGCTAATGTGAAATGTCTTCTAAACTCCAATTGAAAAAAACAACAACAACAGAACAATGTATAGTTCTAGTTAGCGAAACAAACCACCGGCCCGCCATTTGTAAAATTGTCTCCCTTGGTCTACATTTACATGTTAAATCCATGCTTCCTGTACATCATTTTGCACCATACGTTATATACAAAAATAATTTGTTTTTCACTTTCGCAAAAATCGAACTCTAGAGTTTTAGATTAATTATAAATCAATATATATTGTCTTGTCAGTTCGTAATATTAATACTGTTAGAAACTCTTTATAATAATAAGCATTGGCATCGAAGTAGTTTCCCTTTTGCAATATATTTCCCCCCCCCCCCCCCCAGGTATTTATTAATTTGAATTCTTCTTTTCCGCCTCTGTTTTCTATTGTTTTGGTTTTGGCAATCTATTTATCATCTGATATACATACAAAGAGAATCGTTTAGTCTAGTGTGTTTTACCTCCTTCAACTCTGTTGCCCGTCTTTCTGATATCTGTTTTCAGAGGCCTTGATTCAATTCCATTTAATCAGTACATTTTTAAAATTCATTAACCGCAGTAACCTGATCTTATATCCTCAATTTGTGCATTATTTTTCTTCTTTTATTTCTTCTTTTATTTCTTCTTCTTCTTCTTCTTCTTCTTCTTCTTCTTCTTCTTCTTTGTGATCCCCCTTCTTTCTCTTCTTCCATTTCTCCTCTTTATACACCCGGTACGGTACACATTGGTCGAAGGCTGCCAGAAGCATGCTTTAGTAGTCGCCTCAACAGGCGATAAAGCATGCTCTCATGCTTCAGAGCACTGCTTCCTATACGCTTCAAGTCCTATAGTGACGGAAAAAAGCGCAATTTCACTGTAAATATATACAGAATGTTGCTCTACAACATTCCGCTCTTTCCGTCTCAACAACCCATTTGCCTTGTTGGATTCTTAAATTGTATGAAACCAAGTGAGGACACTATCCGGCGTCAACAAACGGTTCAAAAACATTCTCAAACGGTTCGTAAAAGACAGTTGACCTAGAAAGAAATACAGTTTGACCTAATTCGTCCCCTGGAGGAAACGAAACTTACATTTTCTATTTTCATGAGTTCATGGGTCAATGCTCCTAGGGCTTGAAGCGTATAGGAAGCAGTGCTCTGAAGCATGAGAGCATGCTTTATGGCCTGTTGAGGCGACTACTACAGCATGCTTCTAGTAGCCTTCGACCAATGTATATCGGGTGCTTTATCCATTTCTCTTCTTCGTCGTGTTATTGTCTTCATTTTCTTTTCTTCCTTCTCATTCTTCTTCATCTTCTGCTTCTCTCTCCCTGTTGCTTTTTCCCCCTCTTCTTTCTCTCTTCTTTTGTCTTCTCTTCTCTCAGGAAACGCTGTGTGACGGAGGGCCACTATTTCTTCAGCGTGTGCCACATGGCGATAGACTTTCGCTGATTTCCCATCATCTCTTTCCAGTGACTGAGCTCTTCCCCGCTCGTGCCCGCCCCTAGCACGCATGACCCCAGTATGTCGCCGTGACCCAAAAGGTCATGATCAAGGACGCTGATCTCCAAGGTGACCTTGGGCAGCACCTCGGCGGGGACGTTGAAAGCCAGGGCCTCGTTCCAGACGGGGTTGATGGAGGCTCGTCTGACCGAGGTCTTCTTCCTCTTAATCTTTTTCCCTTCCACCAGCAGCGAAACACGTACGAACGGATCTGCAACAGAAATGGCATTTCATAAATGATGCTCCTTCGGATGACCGAGGTCTAGTCTGTCGCAAGATCTGTAAAGATCCTGACGCTCATGTCCTAGACGGGTGAGGGCCTGCTACATGAATACACCCGTCCTCCATCCCTGGTCGCCCGGGACAGTGCTCAGTTGTTTGGGCAGTCCGACAATGCGGCTAACGCAGCAAGTGGGAGCCTAGGATGGTTTTGAGTTCGAGTGTGCATTGGCCAGCGCCTTGAGCACCTCTTGAACTAGAAAAGCGCTACATAGAACGCTAAAAGAAAAGTAAGAACAAAATTACCAAATATAATTCTAGCTCTCACTGGAACAATGTCAGTATGAATTTTGTCTACCTCATGATCATCATCATTATCATCATCATCATCATCATCATCATCATCATCATCATCATCATCATCATCATCATCATCATCATCATCAACGTGTTGCAGCTGTACTCAGAATCTGGTCGTATACAGCAATTATATTGAAACTTCAAGGATGTCCAGAATCTAGTTCCCTCCCTTTCCCTCCCCCCCCCCTCCTCACACAAACACAAAGAAAAAAAGTTTGCCTTTATCCCGAAGGCATTCACTTTTCTTTTTTAATCCACTTACAGCAAACAACTCTCTTTCTCTCTCTCTCTCTCTCTCTCTCTCTCTCTCTCTCTCTCTCTCTCTCTCTCTCTCCCCCTCCCTCTCTCTTTCTCTCCCACACACACGCGCACGTTGGAACACACATACTGCGCAGCTGTGACAGGCCGAGGCAGCGCTCGCTCTTCCACTACCTTCGGACAGGCACTCGACGAGTCTCCGTTGCGCGATGTGTAGCACAGTCCCCGATATCAGACGTTATTGTACCTCCCGACCTCCAACCCCACATACATGTTGGAACACGGAACCGCTGTATCCATTCTGTTATAGCAGCTAATTTCAAGACCAGCGTATGACGTCACACACGCACCAGTAAAAGAAACAGTTACCTAGGTGACCCATTCTTCACTCCCTTAAGAAATTTGGCTAAGTCTGAAGAAAGAAAAGAGGAAGTAAGAAAAGAAAGAGGGATGGGTGGGGGGGGGAGGGAAGATGAACAAGAAGAAGAACAAGAACAAGAAGAACAGGAACAAGAAAAATAATTTAAAAAAAAACAAGAAGAAGAACAAAACCACAAACAGCAGGAGAAAGAAGACGAAGAAAGAACATACAGAAGAAGAACAAGACGAACCGATTCAAGAATAAGAAGAAAGAAAAAGCAGCCGTGGAAGAAGAAAGGAGAAGTAGAGTTACAAGAAGAAAGAAGATGTAGAGGTAGAAGAAGAAAGAAGAAGTAGAGATAGAATAAGAAAGAAAGAAAGACAGAAAGAAAGACAGAAAGAAAGAAAGAAAGAAAGAAAGAAAGAAAGAAAGAAAGAAAGAAAGACGAATTGTTACAATCTACTGAGTCAGAATTGCCTTCACTCTTTCCTTCCTCACTCCTTTTTTCTCGGATATTCGTGACCCACTGACCCCCGCAACAACAACGGCAGCATCAGCCACGTAACGCAGAAAGAATAGAAAGATTAGTAGAAAGTTCTTGACTTTGTTCAGGAACTTTTCTTGTAAAATGGAAAGGCCGGCAATTTATTTGGCAGTTGAGCAGACAACTACATCCACCAGGCGGACAATTTGTAACTTGCGTGGAAGGATTCCTCTCTATAAATGTCATCATCATCATCATCATGATCATCATGATCATGATCATCATCATCAAGATCATGATCATCATATCATCATCTCTCTCTCTCTCTCTCTCTCTCTCTCTCTCTCTCTCTCTCTCTCTCTCTCTCTCTCTCTCTCTCTCTCTCTCTCTCTCTCTCTCTCTCAAATAAAAAACTAACAGAAAAGTGAAACGTCACCGAAACGGGAAGTGAAGTCGACTTTTCCAATGCCCGGAAAACAAACATATTTAGTTTCGTATTAATAGCCTTTGGGGAGGAAGCACAGAGCGGACGGGAAATAGACAGGTTTAGTTTCGCACTAGAAAAGTTCGGGTCGCAGTGTGGGTCTGTACAGGGTGTTAGCGGAAATGGAACTACCCTGAAAGACATTAATAGGGGTAAAAGAAGTTTTCTTCACGACCAATTTTCTGTTAACTAAAGTGATAACTGTTAAATAGCGCGCTTTTCAGCTCAAAAGGTTGTTCCGCGCAGTGCCTTCCACACGCACTCTCAAAGCAATATTCTGATGTCTGGACCAAACACACATCGAACAATAAACACTCGCGGCTACATTGAGCACTGTACAGCGACGCGGACTACTGAGTCAGTAGTTGACTACTGTATTGTACTTCGTACTCAACCTAAGACAGCTTGCAAGTTGTTTAACGTCATCGACTGCTGAGATGGAGATGAGGTGCTACAGAAGACTTCTGGGCATTTCCTATACCCAACACATCACCAACGACACCGACAACGACAAACCATCACACAAGCCATTGGACAACACGATGACCTGCTCACAGTGGTGAAGAAACGGAAACTCCGATGGTATGGCCACGTCACCAGATCATCAGACCTTGCAAAGACTATTTTGCAAGGAACAGTGCAAGGAGGTAGAAGAAGAGGGATACCGAAAAAGAGGTGGGAGGACAACATTCGAGAATGGACTGGTTTGACACTGAGCGAAGCCATCAGGGCTGCTGAGGACAGAGAAAGATGGAGTATGCTGGTTAAACGATCATCTGTGGTGCCCCTACGACCTCCTGGTTGCGGGACAGAATAGAAATCGAATAGAATAGACTGCTGAGCCTGCAGTTAATAATGGTTTTTAAATAGGTCTACATCAGATTAATTACGAGTTCTTCATCAGCTTCAACTATGAGTTCTACATCAGCTTTAACTATGAATTCTACATCATATTCACTATAAGTTCTACATCAGATTCACTATGAGTTAATACCAACGATTCTATCTTAGATTATCTATGAGCTCTACATCAGATTAACTATGAGTTTTACATCAGATTCATTAGGAGTTCTACATCAGATTAACTACGAATGTAACATCAAAATCACTACGAATTTTACATCAGATTAACTACGAATATAACATAATCTTCACTACGAATGCTACATCAGATTAACTACGAATGCTACATCAGATTAACTACGAATGTAACATCAGATTCACTACGAATGTTACCTCACATTACCTACGAATGTAACATAAGATTCACTACGAATGTTACATCAGATTAACTACGACTGTTACATCTGATTAACTACGAATGTAACATCAGATTAACTACGAATGTTACATCAGATTAACTACGAATGTTACATCAGATTAACTACGAATGTAACATCAAAATCACCACGAATGTTACATCAGATTCACTACGAATGCTACATCAGATTCACTATTAATGCTACATCAGATTCACTACGAATGCTACATCAGATTCACTACGAATGTAACATCAGATTAACTACGAATGTTACCTCAGATTCACTACGAATGCTATATCAGATTCACTACGAATGTAACATCAGATTAACTACGAATGTTACATCAGATTAACTACGAATGTTACATCAGATTAACTACGAATGTTACATCAGACTAACTACGAATGTTACATCAGATTTTACTACGAATGTTACATCAGATTCACTATGAATGTTACATCTGATTCACTACGAATGTAACATCAGATTCACTACGAATGTTACCTCACATTTACTACGAATGTAACATAAGATTAACTACGAATGCTACATCAGATTAACTACGAATGTAACATCAAAATCACCACGAATGTTACATCAGATTAACTATGAATATAACATGAGATTCACTACGAATGCTACATCAGATTCACTACGAATGCTACATCAGATTCACTACGAATGTAACATCAGATTAACTACGAATGTTACATCAGATTAACTACGAATGCTACCTCAGATTAACTACGAATGTAACATAAGATTCACTACGAATGTTACATCAGATTAACTACGAATGCTACATCAGATTAACTACGAATGTAACATCAGATTAACTACGAATGTAACATCAAAATCACCACGAATGTTACATCAGATTCACTACGAATGTTACATCAAATTCACTACGAATGCTACATCAGATTCACTACGAATGTTACATCAGATTAACTACGAATACTACATCAGATTCACTACGAATATAACATCAGATTAACTACGAATGTTACATCAGATTAACTACGAATGCTACATCAGATTAACTACGAATGTAACATAAGATTCACTACGAATGTTACATCAGTTTATCTACGAATGTAACATCAGATTCACTACGAATGCTACCTCAGATTAACTACGAATGTAACATAAGATTCACTACGAATGTTACATCAGATTAACTACGAATGCTACATCAGATTAACTACGAATGTAACATCAGATTAACTACGAATGTAACATCAAAATCACCACGAATGTTACATCAGATTCACTACGAATGTTACATCAAATTCACTATGAATGCTACATCAGATTTACTACGAATGCTACATCAGATTCACTACGAATGTTACATCAGATTAACTACGAATACTACATCAGATTCACTACGAATATAACATCAGATTAACTACGAATGTTACATCAGATTAACTACGAATGCTACATCAGATTAACTACGAATGTAACATAAGATTCACTACGAATGTTACATCAGTTTATCTACGAATGTAACATCAGATTCACTACGAATGCTACCTCAGATTAACTACGAATGTAACATCAGATTCACTACGAATGTTACATCAGTTTATCTACGAATGTAACATCAGATTCACTACGAATGCTACATCAGATTAACTACGAATGTAACATAAGATTCACTACGAATGTTACATCAGTTTATCTACGAATGTAACATCAGATTCACTACGAATGCTACCTCAGATTAACTACGAATGTAACATCAGATTCACTACGAATGTTACATCAGATAAACTACGAATGCTACATCAGATTAACTACGAATGTAACATCAGATTAACTACGAACGCTACATCAGATTAACTACGAATGTAACATCAGATTCACCACGAGTTCTACTGAGGCACCAGTGCGAGAAGAAAGCTAAAGATACTCTCCCCATTCCCACGTCCCCACTGTCATTCACACGCCTGCGCATCAAAAACCAACACACTCAGAACACTCCTCGTAAACCACTTGTTAAGCAATCCTCCAGCGATGCAAGTAGTACATTTTTATCGTACGGTGATCTCGTCATCCTGACGTGCAGTTTATTTCTGTAACCTGCACTCAATGTGACACTGGAAAGGGACGGAAGAGGCCTAGGGAGGGATTCGGAGGGTGGGGTAGAGGACAGGATGGCACGTTTAATGATTTATAAAAGCGCAACTATAAGGCATAACAAATGTACTCTTCCAAGAGGTCCCATTGCAACCAGGGCAACCCTATACCAGTACAGCTACGGCTTATGCATGCAAAGGGCGCGCTTGTCCTCTGGTGAATAGTTCCGTTATTACCGTTCCAGGTCCCCTTATGAAAATCAAACCGAGCTGTGGTACTACTCTTTGAGACAGGAGAAATCCTCATCACGATCATGGTCATAGCATTACTACCGTCGATATCGTCATCATCATCATCATCATCATCATCATCATCATCATCATCATCATCATCATCATCATCATCATCATCATCATCATCATCATCGTCGTCGTCATCGTCGTCACCACTACTAGGCTATAACGTCAACTCTTTGTCGATAGTTAGAATATTTTGTCTGTCAACCCGTGTGATATGATAAAGTGTATTTACCTTTAATTTGATTCTGTGCTGTTGCTGTAGAGAGCTTTGCACAATGTTCATAGTTTTTTGTCGGTCGACATTGTTGTAGCAGTGTTGAAACCTATCTCGAATTACTTGTGTTTTTTCGATCGAATGTTCGCGATGAATCTAGCGATAGCTATACGCTAGTCGTATCTTATAAATTCGTACATTCTATGACGTAAGACAGTTCGTTATTCCGGTGACGAGTCTTAGCTTGAGTGGTCATCGATCGCATCATTCTGGAATGTTCTAAATGTTTCTACTTGGTTGAGAGCCTATATAAGTAATGCACTGTCTGCTTGCAAGAGGCATTTTTGAAAAAGCGTTTTGGATGTTGTTGTTGATGTTTGCTGGATAATGTTAGAACACTTTATACGACAACTTCTATCTTGTTGCTGAGTGAACGGGCTGCGTGAATTCGAGTTACCCAAGATTCAAGCATCGGGGCTGAATCGACCAATGACCATGTTACTCTTACCTGCGGAAGGGGTGGTGGTGGACATTTTCAGGTCTTTGGCTTTCATGAGTACCACGGTGAGACGCTCAGCAGCAGGGAGGTAACTCAGCGATATGAGCACTTCTCCGGATTCCCCTGCCACCTGCAATAATCACGTAACTGGTTGAATGATTGGCGGGCTCACTGATTGAGTACTGGATAAAATTACAGTCTTGGTGTAACTGCTTTGCTACTAGATGCAATCAATAATACTCGTATCTTATACAAGGTCGAACTGTTAAGCTTTTCAAACAAACTGTTATTAATTGAATAACTCTTCTATTTGACTAATCAGCCACTTTCGATAAAATAACTCTATGCGGTTTTACCCTTTCTCATTCAATGCGAATTCTCACATCCGCTAAGTTGCTTTCAAGTGTGTTTTTTTTAAAACCCCAACTGGAGGTTCATCCTAGTTTGTATATGAAGAAAAGTTCTTATTAGGACTACATTAAGGTACTCCACAAGGTGTAGAGCATGGTCTTTTTCCATTCGTATTATTGTCTACGAATCTACCATATTGTTTCAGAGTTCGCTGACCACAAGATATGCTGTCAACGAATGAATCTGTCGCTCTGCGTACCTTCCTGTGTCGCTGAATATCGCACCACATCTCCACGCTGTTGCTTACATCTACTTTGTCAAGGTCAATGTCGACTTCTCCGATAGCGCTGTGGCGAGAAAACTTGTCGTAATCGTACAAGCTGAACTGCAGAGTTTTCTCTTTCACCTGTTGAAGACACACGTTTCAAAATGATATACTTTGAACACAAGATATTTGAACACCGCTATTTTGTTCAAAACGCAAGTAGTTATGCTATTAGATTGAATATTTCAATGAAAGAATTCAACTGAAAGGACTATGTTTCAGGCTGGAAGGTCCCAGCATGACCCCCTTCTTTACTATTTCGTGTTTATTTTTCAATGTGTGACAGCTCAATAGCGTCTAAGCTCCTTAGAAATATGGGACGCGAAAAGCCCAATATGGAAATATCAACGACTTGAGCCACTCTTTGAGCCAGAAAAACGCTTTGGAAGAACAATTCACATACATTGAGAGCGTTTTAGTGTGCATTTCGTCGCGGGACAGAGTATGTCCAATTGTTTGTTTTCTTTCGCAGCGTAGATTTCTCGTGATTTGAGATACTATGTCCTAATCCTATCTCGTGGTTTGAGATAGTATTCTTACCTTATCTTATCTTCTTATTGTATCTTATGTTATCTTATCTTATCTTACCTTACCTTATTTCCTGATTTGAGATCTTGTCTTATCCTGCCCTACCCTACAGAACCTTATCTTAACCTTATCTCCTGAGTTGAGATATCTTATCCTACCCTACCCTACCTTATGTTATCTTACCTTACCTTATCTCCTGATTTGAGATCTTATCTTATCCTACCCTACCCTACCGAACCTTGATCTTATTTTTTCTTACCTTATCTCCTGATTTGAGATCTTATCTTATCCTACCGTACCCAACCTTATCTTATCTTACCATAATTATTTCCTGATTTGAGATCTTGTCTTATCCTACCCTACCCTACAGAACCTTCTCTTAACCTTATCTCCTGAGTTGAGATATCTTATCCTACCCTACCCTACCCTACCTTATCTTATCTTACCTTCTCTCCTGATTGTAGATCTTATCTTATCCTACCCTACCCTACCGAACCTTATCTTATTTCTTCTTACCTTATCTCCTGATTTGAGATCTTATCTTATCCTACCCTACCCAACCTTATCTTATCTTACCTTATCTCCTGATTTGAGATCTTATCTTATCCTACCCTTCCCAACCTTATCGTATCCTACCTTATCTCCTGATTTGAGATCTTATCTTATCCTACCCTACCCTCCCGAACCTTGATCTTATTTTTTATTACCTTATCTCCTGATTTGAGATCTTATCTTATCCTACCGTACCCAACCTTATCTTATCTTACCATATTTCCTGATTTGAGATCTTGTCTTATCCTACCCTACCCTACAGAACCTTCTCTTAACCTTATCTCCTGAGTTGAGATATCTTATCCTACCCTACCCTACCCTACCTTATCTTATCTTACCTTCTCTCCTGATTGTAGATCTTATCTTATCCTACCCTACCCTACCGAACCTTATCTTATTTCTTCTTACCTTATCTCCTGATTTGAGATCTTATCTTATCCTACCCTACCCAACCTTATCTTATCTCCTGATTTGAGATCTTATCTTATCCTACCCTACCCAACCTTATCGTATCCTACCTTATCTCCTGATTTGAGATCTTATCTTATCCCACCCTACCCAACCTTATCTTATCTTACCTTATCTCCTGATTTGAGATCTTATCTTATCCTACCCTACCCAACCTTATCGTATCTTACCTTATCTCCTGATTTGAGATCTTATCTTATCCTACCCTACCCAACCTTATCTTATCTTACCTTATCTCCTGATTTGAGATCTTATCTTATCCCACCCTACCCAACCTTATCTTATCTTACCTTATCTCCTGATTTGAGATCTTATCTTATCCCACCCTACCCAACCTTATCTTATCTTACCTTATCTCCTGATTTGAGATCTTATCTTATCCTACCCTACCCTACCTTATCTTACCTTATCTCCTGATTTGAGATCTTATCGTATCCTACCCTACCCTACCCAACCTTATCTTATTTTACCTTACCTTATCTTCTGATTTGAGATCTTATCGTATCCTACCCTACCCTACCCAATCTTACCTTACCTTATCTCCTGATTTGAGATCTTATCTGATCCTACCCTACCCAACCTTATCTTATCTTTTCTCTCTGATTGGAGATAACATTTTTATACTATGGTGCATTACATGTAGTTGCTGTTTTATGTGTGCGCGCATGTGTGTGTGGGTGTGTACCCAGAGAGAGACAGAGAGAGAGACAAAGATTGTACTTAAGTTTTGCTTTTGGGGGCGAAGAAAGGGGAAAGCGATCACTGGAAATAAAAGAGTTGATAGGTCCCATCATTCTATAATGCCGAAAATAAACACAAAATGTGCAATTGCTATATCGTGTGTATGTGCGAGGATATGAACGTAAACGTGTTCCATAGTTTTAAGATAAGATAAGATAAGATATTACTTTATTAATCCAAAAGCATGGAAATTACATTGTCTGTCAATTAAACATATCCATTCATTCTTCTTTTACACACACATAAAGACGCATGTTTCTCACAAGTGATAAATAAAAAGAAAAGTATTGAAACAAAGGAATTAAAATATTTATACACATTCCTTCAAACACATGGACATAATTATTTTCATAATGCAAATATTTTAAATAAGCAGTAAAACGGGTTAACGTAAGAACAGATAAATATGAGTATTTAAAACTTATTAGTGTGTAAACATATAAACTATAATTTATAAAAGGTCAGTAAAAACAATAAATAAACTAAGTTGCATTAGAGTTTAGTTTTTGTTATATTTTATTCTCTTTTGCAATGTTTTCGTGAACTCTGTGAGACACCACATTTTCCCTAGTTTTGTGGAATAAAAATGTCCTGATTTTACTTGACCTCTTATCTATCTTATCTGATCTGAAATGTGCTGGATCGAGTGGCGAATATCTGTGGAAAGGTTGTGGGAGTGAAACAAGAGAGTCTGCAGGTGTTGTATAAAAGGCGTGTTGTGCGGAAAGCCAGTTGCATTGTGCTGGATAGCACTCATGTGCTTGCGCACCACTTCCAGCTCTTGCCTTCTGGAAGGCGCTACCGAACACCAAGGGTCAGAACTCTCAGAACGAAAAACAGTTTTATCCCAAAGGCTGTCTCATTACTTAATAAATGACATGTGTGTGTGTGTCTGTGTGAGTGTGTATGTTTGTATGTGTCCAAAATAATTTTATTTAACATTTGCTGTCGTTTAATGTTAGTATGCATAAGTGTAATTATAAATGTGCGACAGTTTTTATCCGTTGCTAATTTTATTATTGTGATATTTATTCCTTGTTGATTGTAATTGTACACCACTATGTAATTTCTTGTAAAAGATAATAAAGCTGCCTTATCTTATCTTATCTTATCTTATCTTATCTTATCTTATCTTATCTTATCTTATCTTATCTTATCTTATCTTATCTTATCTTATCTTATCTTATCTTATCTTATCTTATCTTATCTTACCTTACCTGTTCAAAAGCGACGGGGAATTTGAAGTACTCATTGTAGTAAGGATTGGTGGTGCGACGTTTGACGGACGATTGCCTGACGCGCTCATCCACACCGGGAGACAGCGAGATACGGCAGTACGGATCACTGAAAGCTCCGATTGTGTCCGGGGGAGGCAGATCCTGAGCTGTAAGGGAAAAATGGGTGAAAGCATTAGGCCAAAAAAATGTCTGTTTACGGTCCCCTTCAATAATGGTACTGGACGCAGTCAATATAAAATTTCAAAAATAAAAATTCGATTTTCTTTCCGTCTTCCAATAGCGATCTCCCTGCCTTTACACCACCTGTTTTGAGTGATGGATGTGTATTTGTATTTGTTGTGTGTGTATGTGTGAGGGTGGATGAGACAGGTGAGCGTGTGTGTTGGTACAGATCGCCGCGCTTTGAGCCTGATCGATTTGGGCAAAGGCGCGTATATAACTTCCAGTATTATTATTATTATTATTATTATTATTATTATTATTATTATCCCGACCGACTCTAATGTTTTGGCCCAACCCTAAACATTTGTTTGGGGGACTGTCTGCAAAAAAAGAGAGAAACAAGCCAAGAAATGAACTCGGTGAAAAAGGTTTAGGAAAAAAAAGCCTACCTACCGACACTATTTTTTGCATACGTCACCTTAAACAGACGTTTTGGAGGGGTGGGGTTGGGAGTGGAGGAGAGGCTTAGCCGGCCCACGATTGGATAAGTGGTTGGCTGGTCGGACGAAATGCTGTGAGGACGGTGCAGGAAAGACAGATGGTTGAGCACACAACAGCAATTTCATTGCACGCCACTGTATATTACAGGGAATTAGGTATTTGATCATTTTCTTCGCAATTTTGAGGTCGACCTCAGAGGCACGTTTAGACCATCCTTCGATAAGATAGACGACGTTTAGACCATCCTTCGATAAGATAGACGACGTTTAGACCAACCTTCGATAAGATGGACGACGAGGTCAGAGGTCCGGAAGTCATATTTAAGCCGAGTGTGCAAACGACCTTGACCCCCATCCAAGGACGCTTGCTGCAGAACTATATCCTTCCGTGGGTACAGATCCGGACGAATGGCACCTGTTCAAAATACAGAACATAATTCAACTCAATCAATTTATTTAAAATCTATCAACACTTAAGTAATGTTAAATCTTAAACCAGTAAACAAATAAAACCTTTTTTTTTAAACTAAGGAGTTGGATTGTCTTTCCTGAATAAAGCCTTTAGCGAAATACATATATAAGCAACTCTGTCTTCCATGTGTTTACTTATTTATTTATACAATCACTTTTATATAGCGCCTTTCCAGCTCAAGAGCTGCTCAAGGCGCTGGCCGAGACAGGATCTAACTCAAGCCATCCGAAGTGCCCACTTGCCACCTTTGGGCGCATAGTCTAACGCCCAAAACGACTTAGCACAATCTTGGGAGATCTGGAAGGTGGATTAGAGACCCAGTACGTGCTGAGTCACCCTGAGTGTATTTGTGGAGCCGGCAATCACCCGTCAATGAGGCATGGCTTGTCTCTTATAAATTTTAGCTCCGTCTCACCTTCTTGTCCTATCCTATTCTATCATATCCTATATCGTAACTTGAAGGTCGTTGGGGCACCACAGATGATCGTTTAACCAGAGTACTCCATCTTTCTCTGTCTTCAGCAACCCTGATGGCTTCGCTCAAGTGTCAAGCCAGTCCATTCTCGAATGTTGTCTTCCCACCTCTTTTCCTGTCTCCCTCTTCTCTCTTGCCTTCTTCTAAAATTAACTGAATCAATAACTTACAATAAATAATAATAACAAAATAAATGGCTCAATGGAAACATTACATTACATGATTATTGCTTTAGGTCCAGCGGACTCTTCCGAGCCAAATCAGGACCAATGGAAACAGCAGAAACGACAGTACCGATATCTCACATAAAAACTGAATGGGATAGTGTGATCGTAATAATTTTCCAATCGGTGGACATCGATTTCTGATTCAAGTTGAAAGAAAAAAAAATAAATTCAAAGTCGCTAATAAAATACGCATTTAACCAAGTTGAGCAAACTCTACTCCAGGTTAATGGTGGCTATTCTTAACACAGAAAAAGTTGCAAATGTAAAGTAATTCATAAAAACTACCCGAAACTATTTTTAAATCGCCACTGTACGTTAGTGTAAGAAGGAATATTGGAATCAGTTTGTATGTCACTCTGTGTGTATTTTACTTATATGCTCTGATTAAAACCTAAACTGAATTAATATGCCTGCCATAAGACATATAGTAAGAAATAGTTACTTCCCTTACTCTACTAAAATAACTTTAAACCCAAACCAAGACGAAAACGAGAAATTAAACATCCAAAAACAAAATCAAACCATGTCTGTCCAGGTACTTCGCAGCTTAAAAAAAGTTTAATTTAACAATTAAACAAATATACCAAATATACCTTTTTAACATAAGAAACGAACTTCTTTAAAAAAAATTTTTTTAAATAGTTTTAAAAAAGGAGAATAAAGAAGCCGCTTTAGTTTCCAGTACCAGTTAAGCATCTTTAAAAGAAGAAGAAGAAGACACCCGATACAGGTAGCTCAGTTGGTAAGAGCGTCTTGCTAGTAACCGAAAGGTCGCTGGTTCGAATCCCGGATTGGTCAACGTGTGATCATATTATTTTCCCCTTTATCAACAACTGGCCGGCTGGTGTCAGTATAAATCGGTCCAGTAGTCACCTATATGCGAAAGTGTCGTGTGACTATAATCTACAAACAACAACCCGATACACATTGGTCGAACGCTACCAGAAGCATGCGTTATTAGTCGCCTCAACAGGCGATAAAGCATGCTCCCATGCTTCAGAGCACTGCTTTCTATACGTTTCAAGCTCTATAGTCACGGAAAAAGCGCAATTTCACTGCAGTGAACTCATGAAAATATAAAAATGTAAGTTTCGTCTCCTCTAGGGGACGAATTAGGTCAAACTGCATTAGTTTCTAGGTCAACTGTCTTTTACGAACCGTTTGACAATGTTTTTGAACCGTTTGTTGACGCCGGATAGTGTCCTCACTTGGTTTCATGCAATTTAAGAATCCAACAAAGCAATTGGGTTTTTGAGACGGAAAGAGCGGAATGTTGTAGAGCAACATTCTGTATATATTTACAGTGAAATTGCACTTTTTCCGTCACTATAGCGCTTGAAGCGTGTAGGAAACAGTGCTATGAAGCATGAGAGCATGCTTTATCGCCTGTTGAGGCGACTAGTAAAACATGCTTCTGGCAGCCTTCGACCAATGTGTACCGGGTGAATAAGAAGAAAAAGAAGAAGAAGAAGAAGAAGAAGAAGAAGAAGAAGAAGAAGAAGAAGAAGAAGAAGAAGAAGAAGAAGAAGAAGAAGAAGAAGAAGTAGTAGTAGTAGTAGTAGTAGTAGTAGTAGTAGTAGTAATAGTAGTAGAAGAAGAAGAGGAAGAAGAAGAAGAGGAAGAAGAAGAAGAAGAAGAAGAAGAAGAAGAAGAAGAAGAAGAAGAAGAAGAAGAAGAAGAAGAAGAAGAAGAAGAAGAAGAAGGAGAAGAAGAAACAAACCCATTTAATTCAGGGGTATAAATTAAATTTACAAGTTTGTTGTTGTTTTCTGTAGTTTGCTGTACTGTTTGCAGTACTGTTTGCTGGATGTTGTGCTGTGCTCAGTACAACTTCAAAATAGTTTGTTCCCGAACAGCGGTCAGTACAACATCTTTACCCCATTTCATGAATCAGGACCCAACAAGGTTACAATTTAGACCTCGGTTTATACTCTCATACGAAGGCCGGAGTAGGAGCGAAGTGTCTCAAGGTAATGCTTCAAAATTTGTATTTTTATTTGTATAGTTTGATCATAGAAGAGTGTATAAATCCACTCATTTAAGGCGAAACCTCTCACGCGCTGCTTAACGAGACATTCCGGCACGAACCTGTAGCATCAGTGTGTGAGGGGGAGCTCTCTGCCACTGAGATTGGGCGGTGGAACGTGTTATAGTCAGTACTGGCTTCTGTCGCTAACCCGACCACCAAAACCAAGACAGAAATCCAGATCCAGATCCGGAGAAAATCATTTTGAATAATAATAAGAATAGGAATAAGAATAAGAATAAGAATTAGTGTATTTACATAAGCTTTATGGCCATTTGTACTTACATGTAAGTACATCAGGTCAAAGGGCAGTAACGAAGTACATGTACACGTTGACAGTTTCGCTGTAAATATTGAAGGGTGGAGTGGGAGAGAAGGATGGGAAAGAAAGAAAGAAGAGAGGGAGGGGGGAGGAGGACGGGGGAATGAGGTGTGGGGAGAAGGAAGAGTCGTTATAGACAGTGAGAAGCTTAGGATATGGACGCCGCATGTCTTTCAAAGCTAAGCTACGCAGACACAACTCTTCCATTAAGTCCAACAACAAACAATTATCTGTTTACGGTATGCCAACAGATCCTAATGTTTTGGCCCACCCCTAAGATTGTTTTAGAGATCGTCTGGAAAAAAATTGGAAAATAATGTATTAAATTTTTTTTTTATTTCTATGTAACCGTGAACAGATTTTTTTTTTTGCCTAATGAAAACGATATAATATAGAGTAATAACAAAACATGAATACATACACACACGCAACACGTAACACGTGGTGTGTTTGGGTGCGTGTGTGTATGTATTCATGTTTTGTTACTACTCTTTGTTATATCGTGTACACGAACGAAGCAAGGCAAAAAATCACAAAAGAAGAAAAGACGCGAAGAAACATCACCACCCCCCCCCCTCCCCTCCCAAAAAAAAATAAAATAAATAAAAACACTGAAAAAGAAGGCTGGAGATAATAAATGTTGTCGTAATATGGAAGGAAATTAAAGTGTCAGTTGGTGGCAAAGTAAATCCATTTCGAAAATTGCTGATACCTTGTGTAAAATACCTCTGCATTTGCCTGTGTCGTCATCTTTACAGTGGTAGACATTACTTATGGATCTCTGATTGCATCTCACAGTGACGATGGCCCGTCGCCTGACAATTAAGCATACGTCTTCTTATGTCATATGTTAGCGGACCTCGTTCACGCATTGTCTTCTAATGTCATATGTTAGCGGGCCTCGTTCAAGCATTGTCTTCTTATGTCATATGTTAGCGGACCTCGTTCACGCATTGTCTTCTTATGACATACGATAGCGGGCCTCGTTCAAGCATTGTCTTCTTATGTCATATGTTAACGGACCTCGTTCACGCATTGTCTTCTTATGACAAACGTTAGCGGACCTCGTTCAAGCATTGTCTTCTTATGTCATATGTTAGCGGACCTCGTTCACGCATTGTCTTCTTATGTCATATGTTAGCGGACCTCGTTCACGCATTGTCTTCTTATGTCATATGTTAGCGGACCTCGTTCACGCATTGTCTTCTTATGTCATATGTTAGCGGACCTCGTTCACGCATTGTCTTCTTATGTCATATGTTAGCGGACCTCGTTCAAACATTGTTTCTTATGTCATATGTTAGCGGACCTCGTTCACGCATAGTCTGCTTATGTCATATGTTAGCGGACCTCGTTCAAGCATTGTCTTCTGATGTCATATGTTAGCGGACCTCGTTCAAGCATTGTCTTGTTATGTCATATGTTAGCGGACCTCGTTCAAGCATTGTCTTGTTATGTCATATGTTAGCGGACCTCGTTCAAGCATTGTCTTGTTATGTCATATGTTAGCGGACCTCGTTCAAGCATTGTCTTCTTATGTCATATGTTAGCGGACCTCGTTCAAGCATTGTCTTCTGATGTCATATGTTAGCGGACCTCGTTCAAGCATTGTCTTCTTATGTCATATGTTAGCGGACCTCGTTCAAGCATTGTCTTCTGATGTCATATGTTAGCGGACCTCGTTCAAGCATTGTCTTCTTATGTCATATGTTAGCGGACCTCGTTCAAGCATTGTCTTCTTATGTCATATGTTAGCGGACCTCGCTCACGCATTGTCTTGTTATGACTTACGTTAGCGGACCTCGTTCAAGCTTTGTCTTGTTATGACTTACGTTAGCGGACCTCGTTCAAGCATTGTCATGTTATGACTTACGTTAGCGGACCTCGCTCACGCAATGTCAGGGACCGCTCATCATGGGCTGCGCCCGTCACAGCGAAATAAAATCAAATATCAGCATTTTTCAGTGTGTGTTTGTGTCTTGGGCAAGAAAGACCTGGCAGGGCCCAATCCTCTCCAGGCTGTTGGCCACAGTCGATATCCACGAATACAGTGTGGCTCGCCTTGGCCCCGAGCACGTGGTCGTTGAACCTGTAGTAACATGAGGTTCCTCCGTCCTGGCCGGTGTCTTCTGTATAGAAGACTTTCGCCCAGTGATGACGTGCTGACATCACCCCTGTTAGTCGCCTCTTACGACACGTCGGGTAACGTTGGGTCTATTCTAATCAGTGCCCGACCCACAGAACATGTCCGACCGACCATCACACAAGCCATTGGACAACACGATGACCTGCTCACAGTGGTGAAAAAAACAACCCGGAAACTCCGATGGTATGGCCACGTCACCAGATCATCAGGTCTTGCAAAGACCATCCTGCAAGGCACAGTGCAAGGAGGTAGAAGAAGAGGGAGACAGAAAAAGAGTTGGGAGGACAACATTCGAGAGTGGACTGGCTTGACAGTGAGCGAAGCCATGAGGGTTGCTGAGGACAGAGAAAGATGGAGTACGCTGGTTAAACGCTCATCTGTGGTGCCCCAACGACCTTCGAGTTACGGGATAGGATAGGATAGGTTAGGATAGGAAGACGGAAAATAAAAACTCGGACTAAACTAACCATTTCCCCTTGAAATGAGGCCAAACAAGAGAAGGAACGAAGGAAAGAAAACGGGATAAGGAGGAGAACGGAGGACGGTCGGAAGCGAACATGAAGGCAAGAGACAGCAGAAGTGACGGCCACGTAACACACAGCGTTACCTGACACTTGGCGAACCTTGCGTTTGCCTTTTCCACTAGTGGAGTCTCGGCTAATCATAGCTACGTAGTGTGGTCATGAGCATGCTTCAATGATGAGGCTGTACGTCTAGTCTAGGCAAGAGAAAGGAGATTGCGATGGTGGTGTCTGTGTGAACAAGAAAGATGTATGAGAAGTGGGGAAGAGACAGAAGTATGGAGGGAGGAGGGGGGGGGGGCAGGAGTGAGAGAGAAGGAGGAGGGTAGGAAATGGAAAGATAAAAAGCGGTAAGATTGGGAGGATGCTGTATTGCTTCTGGTGGCTGCACAGCAAACCGGCTACTCACCGAAATTGGCCTCGAAGACGAGGCTATCGACGCTTGCGTCACTGCGCGCGCTAATGGAGGACGTGTCATCAGTCGTGTGCTCGCTGCGGAGACTGCCCCTGGAGGGGGTGGAGATGGACGATGAGCGAGGTTGGACGGCGCGCGGCTCCCGCGTCACCTGGATATCCTGGAATATATCAAACACACCACAGGTTGCTTAAGAAAAGATAACGTGGGATTGCTGGGAGTGGAGTTGACAGTGGTCTCCCCTATTTGGATATACTGGAACATAAATATGAAACACTGTTTCAATAAATACTTTTGGGTAAGCAAGTGAGTGATGTTAATAGGGGTCTCTCCTATGCTGGTAGCCCACAGTCTGAAAGAAAAATGGAACGTCGCTTTGTTTTAAATTGTTCAAGACGTAATAAGCAAGACACACTGGTTTGAAAAGTGCAGAATACAGTCACAGCTCAAAACAGTCCCTCAAAAAAATAGCTGAAGATGGAGGAAACCCAGGTTTGGACAAAATTCAACACCATAGCTGGCTTCTCCCACCTCCCTTCCCAAATTTCCATTTTCTCCCGTATCCCCAACTCCACCTGATCATAACTGAATGGACATTTACTGAAAGCATGAATGTGTACATTCACAGCGTTACATTCACTCAGAAAAAAGGGTCAAAGGTCACATGTATCGATGTACCGTTAAAAACAGGGGAAATCACTCCCTGTCAGAACCGCAATTGAAAATTCAAACTTTAGCTTTTGGTTTGAGCAACAAAGCCCACTTTGTCACTGTGTAATGTAATAACAAAGTCAACTTTATCATTGTGTAATGTGATAACAAAGTCCACTTTATCGTTGTGTAATGTGATAACAAAGTCCACTTTATTATTGTGTAATGTGATAACAAAGTCCACTTTATTATTGTGTAATGTGATAACAAAATCCACTTTAACATTGTGTAATGTAAGAACAAAGTCCACTTTATCATTGTGTAATGTGATAACAAAGTCCACTTTATCATTGGGTAATGTGATAACAAAGTCCACTTTATTATTGGGTAATGTGATAACAAAACCCACTTTATCATTGTGTAATGTAATAACAAAGCCCACTTTGTCACTGTGTAATGTAATAACCAATTCCATTTTATCATTGTGTAATGTAATAACAAAGTCCACTTTATCATTGTGTAATGTCATAACAAAGTCCACTTTATCATTGTGTAATGTAATAACAATGCGAGTTTTAGCGTGAACCCGTTTTGGCCAAAAGCAAACAAAACCTTCGAATTGGGATTTTTTAAGGTACCAGTTTTACTGCAGTCTCCGTTGAAGATTCAATTGTAATTTCAGTTCTATATTTTATGTTAACCGCTCTTCAAGCCAATGCGAGTGGTGATGACTTCATTTTCATATGAACATCCACATACAAACCTAGCAATCAAATGTACCAATCTAAAGTTGAACTGCAACCATGAAACATACAACTGCTACATAGACTTCGTAACAGAGCAGGTGGTTGAAGGAGCACAGTCGGAAGTACAGTACAACTGACTCTCCCACGAGAGGTGAACTCAGAACGAATGAATGTTTCTTGGTCTACAGAATGACCTACAGTATATCAAACAGGACAGGAAGGAGGGAGGTTTAGGGCTGAGAAACGCGATGCATACTAAATATTTGGCCGTAGATGAAGGTACCCGAGACTGACCTTCGAGTACATTACATTATTATTGCTTTAGGTCCAGCGGACTCTTCCGAGCCAAATCAGGACCGAACAGCCCCCAATCCGCATAAAAGATCTGCTGAAACAACCCTAGTGGTAAAACTGAAAGCTCTCCACCAGCCAGTCACTTTACAATAAAGACATCCCACGCAGGGGACACTGAGGCTGTACTCTAATTTATCGAACCCCCGTTTACAAAAAACAAAATAGAATACAAACATCATTATAAATTATCAACAAAACACATAAATATAAAATGCCTACATTGCTAAATAATAACATCATAGGAAGCCCTAGTGACCACCTGGTAGAAAGCGTCCAATATTCCCAAGCTGATCCAACATACCTCACACACAAATAAGGAGTCTTGTCCCGGAAGAGTTTTCAAGAAAAAAGGTAGAATATTGGTCTAGCAAAGAAGAAGTTAGTATAGCAGATTGATAGAACAGAGCAGGAATGAGAAAGAGCAAATGAGAAAGACAGCGACAGTGGGAATTTAAAGCACTAAATTTCCAGAAAGTGGGGATACTATTTATACTGAAACCCCCGGCACGCCAACGGGGGTGACCTTCGAGTGGGCAACAAGGAAGAAAGCATACTCGTAATAAAGACAGCTTTCGGGGTGCATAGCTGGACAGTAGTTTTCTTAATGCTAACACGCTAAACATGGACGGAAAAGAGCATGATGTTTATGGAGAGAAAGGCGAGGAACACACACACACACCCACACACACACACACACCCACACACGCACACACACACACCCCCCCCCACACACACAAACACGTGCACGCATGCTAGACAACACAGTTTCCCGGTAATCAGACGGTAGACATTTTTGTTTTCGGTCAAGGGATGAGAGCAATTTCCACAGAAAGTTGCTGTTCGTGTAGAAGAAGAAGAAGAAGAGGAAGAAGAAGAAGAAGAAGAAGAAGAAGAAGAAGAAGAAGAAGAAGAAGAAGAAGAAGAAGAAGAAGAAGAAGAAGAAGAAGAAAAAAAAACAACAACAACAACAACAACGACAACAACAAGACCAGCAGGAACAAGAACAACCACAATAGGAAGAACAAGGACAACCACAAGAACAATAATGCTAATTAAACCAAAAATTACATTAATAGAAGAAGAAGAAGAAGAAGAAGAAGAAGAAGAAGAAGAAGAAGAAGAAGAAGAAGAAGAAGAAGAAGAAGAAGAACAACAACAACAAGAACAAGAACAAGAACAACAAGAACAACAAGAAGAACAAGAAGTACAAGAACAAGAAGAAGAAGATTTTTATTTGAATGTGATCAAATTAAGCCCTTACTGCCATATGAATTGCAAGGGAAGGTCAGTTTCAGTGATGTAGATTTTCAACTCGGAATCAAACTGTTCAAAGTATTGCTGGACTCTCCTGTTGGTAATCTAATCTAATTTTTTTGTGTGGGTCAAATCAGCTTGCTGGAAAAGATAATAAACAAACTAACTAAGAAGAAGAACAAGAAGAAGAACAAGAACAAGAAGAACAAAAAGAAGAAGAAGAACAAGAAGAAGAAGAACAAGAAGTAGAAGAAGAAGAACAAGAAGAAGAAGAAGAAGAACAAGAACAAGAAGAACAAGAACAAGAAGAACAAGAAGAAAAACAAGAACAAGAACAAGAAGAAGAAGAAGAACAAGAACAAGAAGAACAAGAACAAGAAGAAAAACAAGAACAAGAAGAAGAACAAGAAGAAGAACAAGAAGAACAAGAACAAGAAGAACAAGAAGAAAAACAAGAAGAAGAAGAACAAGAAGAAGAACAAGAACAAGAAGAAGAACAAGAACAAGAAGAAGAACAAGAAGAAGAAGAAGAAGAAGAACAAGAAGAAGAAGAAGAAGAAGAACAAGAAGAAAAACAAGAACAAGAAGAACAAGAACAAGAAGAACAAGAAGAACAAGGAAAAGAACAAGAAGAAAAACAAGAACAAGAACAAGAAGAACAAGAACAAGAAGAACAAGAACAAAAAGAAGAAGAACAAGAACAAGAAGACGAACAACAAGAACAAGAAGAACAAGAATGGATGAAAGACTTAATGAAGGAATACGGAAGCTTAACCTGTACAGCGATCATTGGCCAAGATAGGGATAACCTTCCAGGAAAAGAGGGCGGGTAAACAACGTTGAACCACCCCACCAATGATACTGCTAGGAAATACAGTGTTTAATTTTCCTACTTTTTTTAAAATAAAAATCTTACGCACTACGGAATTCGAACTTGGGTCAGGGACGCGCCAGGCGAAGGCTCTACCACTGAGCTATGGACGTCGCACACATACACTCAACTGTTAAATGTCCGCGTCTAACAGGCTCGCGCAGTCTCCACTTCTCAGCGCGTCATTTAGACGCCCGCGGCGCCATTTTGCTCGTATCTTCTCCTCCACCGGAAGTGAGGAGAAATAACAGCCAAAGAGGGAAACGAGGCTGCCACGTCTTCCGTCAGACACCGCAGGGGTTTTACTCACCATGGCAACCGTGGAAGAGTCCAGTCTTGTATCGCTGTCGTCATGAGAACCGTGGAAAAGTCTATCATATAGTGGGTTTTTTTTTGGTGTTGTTGTTGTTGTTGTGTATCTTGTCTAGTCTAAGGATAGGTCCACACTGATTTGTTTATTTAGTTTCTTTAAAATGTCTTTTTCACCGGAGTGATTCTAAAATAGAACAACTACTATTCGTTTTTTCTGTTTATGTCGAGTCGTTGAAATGCTCCCTAATGTCCATCGCTTATAACTTGCTTAATAGGACTAGTAGGCCTGCTGTATTTGCACGAAATAAAAACGTATTACGCTAAGTTTTGGTAGACTGCTGATTTGGTATTTCATCTCATAGTGACCACAGATGCCGTTAGGCCTTTGCATTCTGGAAATCTTATTTTAGCCGACCCTGTCAAGTAGTTTCCGACAGATCGGCCACTATAAACTGCTCTCGTCACAAAGACATAAAATCAGAGATAAGCACACGTACATTCTACTACTACAAAGACCACAATACACGTAGCATTATGTCAAAGCAGTAATAGGTCCAAGCGATATAAGCAATGTTTACTAGGGATTTACTTTTCAACCACCCTGCTTTACTTCCTTTATAGCTTTTGGATGGCGAATAATAATAATAATAATAATAATAATAATAATAATAATAATAATAATAATAATAATAATAATAATAAGAAGAAGAAGAAGAAGAAGAAGAAGAAGAAGAAGAAGAAGAAGAAGAAGAGTAACAACAACAACAATAATAATAATAATAATAAACAGAAGAAGAAGAAGAAGAAGAAGAAGAAGAAGAAGAAGAAGAAGAAGAAGAAGAGTAACAATAATAATAATAATAATAATAATAATAATAATAATAATAATAATAATAATAATAATAATAATAATAATAATAAACAGAAGAAGAAGAAGAAGAAGAAGAAGAAGAAGAAGAAGAAGAAGAAGAAGAAGAAGAAGAAGAAAAAAAGAAGAAAAAGGAGAAGAAGAAGAAGAATGTGGTCACGCGCTTTTTTAAAATTGACCTCAAAGAGCGGCGATCTCAGTAGTATTATTACAAAACGCGGAAGAGAAATCCATTATTATTATTATTATTATTATTATTATTATTATTATTATTATTATTATTATTATTATTATTATTATTATTATTATTATTATTATTATTAAATCTTTTTTGTTTTTAATTTGGTAACTTAGATTGTGTTACGACTGAGATTGGGTTTTACAAAGCGTGCAAAAGTAGTGTGTATTTACCTTTAATTTGATTCTGCGCTGTTGCTAGAGAAAGCTTTGTAATGTTGATAGTTTTCGTCGTCGTCAGTGTTGTAGCAGAGTTTAGAACTCTCTGGAATTACTTGTTGATTATTGATCGAATGTTCGAGATCTACAGTCAAATATTGTAAACTGGGCAATGTTCTATGACGTAGGCCAGTGCGTAGTTCCGGTGACGAATTTGATTTCGATTGGGTGTTATTGCGTGATCCTGGAATGTTCCGAACTATTCTAAATTGTTAATAGACTATATAAGCAATGCTTTGTCTATTTACAAAAAAAAGGACTTTCAGAAAGCTATCTTGTATGCAGTTGCTGGTATTTGCTGGGGAGGGGGGGAGGGGGGGGGGAAAGAGGAAAACTTTATACGACGACTCTTGCCTTGTTGCTGAGTGAACGGGCTGCGTGAATAAACGAACTCGAGTTACACAAGAATCAAGCACCATTGATTCGTGTAAGAGACTGATCCAACCTCATTATTAAGGGAGGGAGGTAACCGGAGTACCACGGGTGTCCTGAAAAGTCTCGTAACTAAGTGACATAAGTTCTTCCCTTGCGGGATTCTAACCCGCGACCTTTGGCATCAAAAACCAGCTAGCTATTATCTGTGCTACCAAACCACCGCGGTGGCTGCTATTGTCTATGACCGCTGTATGCATCCGACCTCTTGACTCGAACCCTTACCTAAGAAGCCGAACACCAGCTTAACCAGCAAAGCCACGTACTAATTATTATACACGTATTCCAGGATTCTACACGTAACAGTCCTGTACGTTGAGTACCGCATAAACAATATGATAGAGGCTAATTCACGTTCGTGGGGGTGGGGGCGGGGGGTGGGGGTTATATTTCATAATGGATAGCAGCAGATACTTGTAAAAGCTTTCAGCTGGTGATGTAGCAAACTGTGGCTCTCGAATGCACTCTGCGGAGCTGAGCCTTACGTTCGGGCCTCTCTACTTGGGAGTGGGAGCTCGTGGAGTTCTAGCTACGCTGTGCATTGTGCCTGTTGGCAGTTAATTTGCATGTGCCGGTCCATGTGCTAGTCCATCTGCTTTTTGGTGAGCTCTGGGCTTATAGCTCTTTCTGCATCAGGTCCACAACATATGGTTCATCTGTATGTTTTAATCACCGATACATGATGCTGATGCTGATGATGATGATGAAGATGATGATGATGATGATGATGATGATGATGATGATGATGATGATGATGATGATGAAGATGATGATGATGAAGATGATGATGATGATGATAATGACGAAGATGATGATGATGATGATGAAGAAGAAGAACGACAACAACTACAACTACAACAACAACAACAACAACAGCAAGAAGAAGAAGAAGAAGATGATGATGATGATGATGATGATGATGATGATGATGATGATGATGATGATGATGACGACGACGATGTTGGTGATTAAGGTGATGATGAGGAGTCTGAGGATGTTGATGATCATAATGATAATGAGGAAGAGGTGTAGGATCCAGGAAGATGATGATAATCATGGGGATAATGATTACGGCGACGTGGAGTTAGTGATGATGATAATGAGGAAGAGGAGGACGAGGATGATGTTGTTGTTGTTGTTGCTGATGATAAAGAAGAAGAAGAAGAAGAAGAAGAAGAAGAAGAAGAAGAAGAAGAAGAAGAAGAAGATGATGATGATGATGATGATGATGATGATGATGATGATGATGATGATGATGATGAAGATGACGGTTGTGGTGGTAATGCTGATGCTGATGATGACGGTAAGAATGATGATAATGATGATAATGATGATGATGACTATGACTTGGATTCGGAATAATTCTTGTCATTTATGCGGGCAAAGTCAGGTTGCCTTCTCTGCGCCAGCCAGGGCGAGGGGGAATAGGATACAGGGTGGATTTTATTTTTTTAATTTTAATCTGGCACTCACTCGTCTAGGACATGGGCGTCAGAATCTTTAAACTCCGTGCGAAGTAGTGCATGCATGCACAGACTTATAGAGATTTCGTTTAATACGCTTATCTAGCGCCGTTTCACGCTAGGATCCGCGCTCAAGGCGCGCGTCACGTCATGCCAAATCATGTTATTGCCAAGTTCACATAGAAGGCATATGCCTACGTGGACCAATATTGTCATTAGGAAGATTTTAGATGTAGGTAGAAGCATGCATTATCAGGGAAGAAAGACACTGGCGCCTTGCCTAGGTTGTGACGAAGTTAGAACGGCTTGACGAATGTATACAAACGGACCTTCAGGGGAAAACTCTTTAAATTTGCAAAAGATGCTGACAGGTAAAGGTTTGTCAGGGAGAGAGAACGATAATGAGATCGTCGTGAGATGGGACCATCTAAGCCTTAGCATCCAAAACCCCCGCGTTACGCAAACACAATATTCTTGTCTCTTTAGAGGCGAAGAGATGGCGTCCGTTTGTTGGCAAACTAGTTAAAATGTCGTTTTCCCAGATAACTGGACCCAGGCACACAGTGATGCTCTTGTTTTGCCGACTGAATTCGAGCATGATAATGAGAAAATGGCGACATTGTAAACTAATGGTGCAAATTCGAGAGGCGGCAACAAAGCCAATGACAGACGGACACAAACACTCTATCTGTCTTCTTGGTATCCGTCTCTCTCTTCTCTCTTCAACTCGCTCATCCTCTTACTTCATCCTCTCGCCATTCAGTTTTCCCTTTCCTCCTCATACTTCTCTTCTACTTCTTCTTCTTCTTCTACTTTTATCATCATCTTCTTCTTCTTCTTCTTTTCATCATCATCATCATCATCATCATCATCATCATCATCATCATCATCATCATCATCATCATCATCATCATCATCATCATCATCTTCTTCTTTTTCTTCTTCTTCTACCTCTGCTTCTTCTTTATCTTCTTTTTTTTTTCTTCTTCTTCTACAAATTTTTTATGTCAACCTCCTTCCTCTCCTCCTCCAGCTGCTCTTCCCCCTTTCTTTCTTCTACTTCACCGTACTTTGTGTATTCTGTATCATCATCATCATCATCGTCATCATCATCACCAGCATCGTCATCATCATCATCATCATCGTCATCGTCATCACCAGCATCGTCATCATCATCATCATCGTCATCATCATCATCGTCATCATCATCATTTCTCCTTCTTCTACTACTCCTCCACCTCCTATCATCATCATCATCATCATCATCAGCATCATCAGCATCGTCATCATCATCACCAGCATCGTCATCATCATCATCTTTGTCATCATCATCATTTCTCCTTCTTCTACTACTCCTCCCCCTTCCTTCTTTCAATCTTCCTGTAATCTTTCTTATCAATCCCCTCAGCGACTATGTTTATGGAATCACGCTTCCTCCTCCCCCCCTCCCCCCTCCTCCTCTTCACTCCCCCATCTTCTTCTTCCCTTCCTTGTTTTCTCCTCTTCCACTTTCTTGTTCTTCCATCTTCATAATCTCTCTCATCAATCCGCTCTTTAAGTATGGTTGGGAATCAACAATATTTAGCTCCTTTCTTCTTCTTCTTTTTTTTTTTTTAACCCTCCTCGTCCTGTTCTCCTGCTCGTCTTCCTTCATAATCTCTCTCTCTCTCTCTCTCTCTCTCTCTCTCTCTCTCTCTCTCTCTCTCTCTCTCTCTCTCTCTCTCTCTCTCTCTCTCTCTCTCTCTCTCTCTCTCTCTCTCTCTCTCTCTCTCTCTCTCTCTCTCTCTCTCTCTCTCTCTCTCTCTCTCTCTCTCTCTCTCTCTCTCTCTCTCTCTCTCTCTCTCTCTCTCTCTCTCTCTCTCTCTCTCTCTCTCTCTCTCTCTCTCTCTCTCTCTCTCTCTCATCTCTCTCTCTCTCTCTCTCTCTCTCTCTCTCTCTCCTCTCTCTCTCTCTCTCTCTCTCTCTCTCTCTCTCTCTCTCTCTCTCTCTCTCTCTCTCCTCTCTCTCTCTCTCTCTCTCTCTCTCTCTCTCTCTCTCTCTCTCTCTCTCTCTCTCTCTCTCTCTCCTCTCTCTCTCTCTCTCTCTCTCTCTCTCTCTCTCTCTCTCTCTCTCTCTCTCTCTCTCTCTCTCTCTCTCTCTCTCTCTCTCTCTCTCTCTCTCTCTCTCTCTCTCTCTCTCTCTCTCTCTCTCTCTCAACAGTCGGCTCTGTGAGTTTGGTGGAAAGGTCATCAACAATTTCTATTTCCTCCTCTTGAAAGAGATCCTGAAACGCACTTCTCCCATGAAAGGTCGAAAATGCAACAGATTAAGGCCAGCGTTGCTAGGAGACGACATGAGGTGATCCAATCAAAACACACTACGTCATCTTAGGAAGATTTAAACAAAAAAACAAAAAACAAAAAAAGGATACTGTGTTACGTTCAAAACGCGCACGATGGTTGGTGTGTGACGCGCGCGATAGATAAGATCGTTTTGTTTTGCAAAGCATGCAGTGTATTTACCTTTGATTTAATGTTGCATTGTTGTTAGAAGAAGCTTGGTATAACGTTGATAATTTTAGTTGGTCGATATTATTTGAGAACTTTCTAGAGTTAGTTGTTTACTATCGATCGAAGCGTGTGGATAATTCTAGTGGTAACTAGAGACGCTTCCGTCCTAAATATGGTTGTATGACGTGAGACAGTGATGAGGAAGTTAATTCTGATTGGTTATAATTGTGCCTTGCCAGAACGTTCTTTATTTCTCTGGAGTAGAGAGAGACTATATAAGTGTCGCACTGTTTCAAAATATTGTTATATTCGTAAAAAGTTACACTATCAGAGTCTCCTCTCTGAAAATCCTTACGGGAAGAGAGGGGACTATAAACTGATAAACAAACAAAACAAAATATTGTTGTGGTTGATAGTTAAGAATTGTAGAGTGGAAAAAGCGATTGAGCGATTGTATGCAGTTAATAATAATAATACAGGATGCTATAAGCGCCTTACCCAAATCATTCAGGCTCAAAGCGCGGCGATCTATACCAACATACACGCTCACCTATCTCATCCACCCTCACCCACACCAAACACACATCCATCTTGATGTATGCTGAATAAAGTTGGAAAATTTCATACGACGACTCCAGCCTTGTTGATGATTGAACGAGTTGCGTGGATAAACGAATCTGAGTTACACCTATCAGGATTCAAGCATCGGGGCTGAATCGACTACTGATAAAAACAAAACCAACATCGAGTGTAACATAATGGCGATACTACACATCGCCAGTCCCGGTTTTGAAACGATGAAGACAAAAAGACGATCTTTCGCAGAAAGCGAGATTGCAACTACGACGGAACAGAGCAAAGGCTCTTAAAATAAAATATTATAA
>CM072515.1:4186895-4191895 GCA_036898135.1 Oncomelania hupensis | reverse complement strand
TTTTTGTGATTTTTTGATTGATTGCATTTTGTCTTTGTGGTTGTGTTGTATTCGCCCCTTTGCAGTTTTCATCGTAGCTCATCCAGCCCACCCCCCTGTTTTCCGTCAGTGTACCCCTTGTGTGTGCCCCTCATCCCGGTTAGGACCTTTTGCAGGGTAAGTTACCTCTCTTACCATGGCCGACCGGGGAGAGCTTGCTCTTAAGTACAAGAGTATTGGCGAGAGCTTAGGGCTCGCCGGCACCGAACTTAAAGACTACGTCTTGGCGAACGTGGAGGCTGACGTGGCAGAGGAAAAGTTGAAGAGGGAGGAGAGGGCCAAAGAGCGAGAGGCGAAGAAAGAGGAGGAGAAAGAGCGCATCGCCGCGGAGGAACGGGCCGCCGCCCGGAAAAAGGAGGAAGAGAAAGAGCGCCTCGCCGCTGAGGAGCGGGCCGCCGCCCGGAAGCTTGCAGAGGAGGAGAAAGCCGCCGAGCGGAGAAGAGAGGAGGCGAAGGATAGAATAGCAGAGGAGGAGAGAGCCGCCGCAAGGAAGAAGGAGGAGGACGAGAGGGTCGCGGCACTCGAAGAGAAGAGAAAAGACAGGGAGCTCGAACGGCGCCAAGCACTCCTCCAGCTTGAGCGCGACCGCCGCGAGTTAGGGATCGCTTCGCCCGCTAGCGAAGACTATTCGCTCCTCGCCCCCAGTTTCGCCACCAGCACCGGAATACCCGCACCCCCCCCCGCCGATTCCGGGGATGAACTTCCCCCTGGACCCATTCGTCGATCGGGACGAAACAATTGAAGTCTACCTCGCCCGATTCGAGCGAGTCGCGAGGGAAAACGGTCTTGACTCCCAGCACTGGTATCGCAAGCTCAGTCATGGCCTCAAGGGAAAGGCCTATGAGATTCTAGCCAAGACACCGACTTCCGAGGAGGGAGACTATCCCGCCCTCAAGAGAGCCCTACTACATGGTTTTGAGCTCTCAGGTGAGCACTATCGCAAGAGTTTCCGGAACTCCCGGAGAGAGAGAGGGGAGAAGTTCACGCAGTTTGCCGACCGTCTAGCTACGCTACGGGATAAATGGATTGAGCAAACTGACGAACCCAGGACCTACGACGGATTACTAGAGTTGATGCTCGCCGAGCAACTTCGAGGCACCATGCCGGCGGAACTCCGGACATTCGCCGCCGAACAAGGCGCCGCTCGCCTTGAAGACTTGATCATCGTCGCGGATCGATACCTCACCGCCCATCCCGACGACAGACAGCCTCGCCGTGATCCCCCCGCACCCTCGTCGCCAGATACCCGCCACCAGCCTCGCCGGCCAGTCCCGCCGGCGAACCACCGTCCACCGCCGCCCAAAGGACGCCCAACCCTCACAGCAGAGCCAGGGAAGCGGAGCACCGAGCTCTTCTGCGGCTACTGCCAACGCAGAGGACACACCCGGGAGAAATGTTTTCGACGCATCAGCGACCAGCGTCGCAAACAAGGTACCGTACTAGCCCTACGCCAAGTTACCCCCGACGGGACCCCTGTCACCCCCGTCGCTACTCCCGCCGATCGACCTGCCGTCACCGAGCAAGTGACAGTCAACGATCGCCCAGCCCACTGTCTCTACGACACTGGACTTACCTTCGACGCCGTCGTCCGCCGCTCGCTCATCAGGGAACAAGACCTGACCGGCGAGACTATCACCCTGAAGTTGGCCGACGCGTCCCAACCCAGCACCACGCTCCCTATAGCCCGGATCCAAGTAACCAGCCGGTACGTAACGGGGACCATTCAAGCTGCAGTAATGGACCAGCCCCTGTACGACTTAATTTTAGGATGCCGATACGTTTTCTTGGGGATGCCGCCCCAGCCTGTGGAATCGATGGCCGCCGTCCAGACGCGCGCACAGGCGAAGACAGCCGCGACTCCACCCCCGATTCCCAACCAGATGCCGGAACAGATCCGGAAGGCCCAAGAAAGCGACGCCACCCTCCGCAAGTGCTACGGAAAACTTCCCGCCGCACGCACTCCACCCAAGTCCGGGGACTTTTTCGTCGAAGACGGACTCCTCTTCCGCCAGAAGGACGACCATACACAACTGGTCGTACCTGCGACACTTCGCCCCCAAATCCTGGAACTTGGCCATAGCATGCCCCTAAGCGGACATATGGGCATAGGAGCGACCACTCTACGAATCAGCGCTCAATATCACTGGCCCGGGATGACCGATGACGTGAAGCGCTACGTCAAGTCCTGTAGCCAGTGCCAACGATACTCGCCCCGCCACCACACCGTACCAGTCACTATCAGCCCCACCGTCGTTGTCGGAACGCCCTTCCAGCGAGTGGCTGTTGACATTGTAGGACCCCTCCCGCGGACCAAGAAGCGGAACCAGTACCTACTAACCCTCGTCGACGCCTGCTCGATGTGGTGCGAAGCCGTTCCCCTCCCGAAGATCGACGCCGCCCGTGTCGCCGACGCGCTCGTCACCATATTCACTCGAGTCGGATTCCCGGACAACATCCTGACCGACAACGGGTCCCAGTTCACCGGAAAACTTATGCAGGAGGTTTTCCAATTACTCCGCATCCGCCATATCCGGACTCCACCCTACCACCCCGCTAGCAACGGACAGGTCGAGCGCCTGAACGGGACACTTATCTCGATCATCCGCAAGATCGCCGACGAACAGCCGGAAGCGTGGGACACATACGTCGCGTCAGCGCTCTTCGCGTATCGAGAGACCCCGCACACCTCCACCGGATACACGCCTTCCACGCTGCTTTTTGGAAGACCCCTTTCCGGACCTCTAGCCGCCTTACGACGTAGCTGGACCGACGCCAAACTGGACGAGGCACCGGTCGACGCCACAAAATACGTCACGAAGCTACAAGAAACCCTCAAGGCAACATGGAAAGCCGCCTCCGCCAACCTGAAGAAGGCGAGAGAGCGACAAGCCCGCTACCACAACCGCCGCGCCCGGGACCGAGAGCTACAGGTAGGAGACCAAGTCCTACTGCTTCTCCCCAGCGGCACAAACAAGCTAGACATAGCTTGGCAAGGACCCTACCCGGTGCTCGAGAAGCTCTCGCGCACCACCTATCGCATCGAGGTAGGCGGAAAACCCAGGACCCACCACATCAATCTGCTCAAGCGGTACCTGGAGCAACCTGCACCCGCCCCAGACTCCCACTCACTACTCACGGTCGCGCTGGCCGTCGAAGTGGATGGCACAGAGACCGGCGTCGCCGAATTTCCGCTCAAAGGGAAGGAATCCTTCCGGGACGTCTCTCTGGACCCCTCACTCCCCGCCGGCCAGCAACGCCAGCTACGCGCCATCGTAGCAGAGTACAGGGAAGTCCTCACCGACATTCCTGGGAGGACGGACCTGGAAGAAGTTCGACTCACCCTAACGGACCCCACTCCCGTCCGCCAGAAACCGTACCCCGTCCCACTATCCCAGCAGCAAGTGGTAAGAACGGAAGAAGAGGCTCCGCCAACAGCCGGAGTCATCGCTCCACCCCGCTCTCCCTACGTCTTCGACAGAACGCCGCCACGCAAGCCCCGCGGGAAAGCATCGCCCCGCGCCAGACTTCCTCAGCCGTCACCCCGCAACCGACTCCATCGAGTCGCCCCTGAGGGCCGACGCCCCAGCCTTCACTCCTGCCGCCGCCCACTAACCGTAGCCGAAACCCGGCAGCTCCGCGGACCCCAGCCTTGGGCACCCGCCATCGTACCCGGAACCCTGCATCGCCCGCATCACCCGGATCATCGCAACCCATCGTCGCACCCGGCAGCCGACCTCAGAGCTGATTGGCCGCGCCTTCGTCGAGTCCTACGTCCTCGCCTTTTTCCTTGGGGGGGCCTCTGTGACGAGGCGGACAATTGCATCCCTGAGGCCTGGCCGCAACCATTCGACCAACCCCGCACAGCCAGCGACGATAGCCTCAGACCTGCCGTCATTCCTCTTGACCAGCCATCTCTACCTAGCAAGCTCGCACAGTCTCTTAAGCCCCGCCCCCGAGGGCGCCCTGCTTAAAGTCTGCTACTGACCAAGACTTAGTGTCAGATGCTAACTTCCCTACCTCGAAGCCACAACCTGCGAATCCACGCCGCCATCACCGAGCGACCCCTGAGTTTCGTCAGTATCCTTGTGCTTCCACCCGTCTTAAACCAAGGTAAGAGAGGGAATTTACTCCTTGTCATATAGCAACCCCATCACCTATCGTTCACCATCATGTTCATGCGTCCTGTCAGTATGTATGTTCATGTTTATAATTTTGCCTTGATGTATTGCTATGACTTGTATTTTCTCCCTTGCACATACTTTCTACCTTGTATATATCTCATGTCATGTTTGAATTTATGCTTGTATACTCCGTTACCCCATGTATGATATTCCATGCCATGCCAACCCCTCCATATAGATTAGAATCCCAAGTACAGCCCAGACCTACATCCCATTTGTCCTGTACCCTTATTATTGCCTTCCACCATGCTTCCCAAATGTATAAAGATTTGCCCTGTTGCCAAACCCATCCAATGCGCCGAATGTATCTTTTTACTAGTGGCTGCCCATAACCTCCACTTTGCCCCAGTAAATCTAGTAGCATTGTTTGACTGTTGGTATTTGCACCGGCTCCACTCATGACCGGTCAAGCCAATTTGAATTCTGATAAGGGTGACTATAACCACAGGCCCAGAATTCGCATTATCCCTATCCCCAGCTGATACAGCGTCTGTACACGTTGCAGACGGGTTCCTGTGCCGGACGCATCGCCCCGGACTGGAATCATCTCCCAATCTCTGACCCGCTGCAGGCCCCCGACAACCCGGGAGGTCAATGAGACGCGTGATTTGGGACTTCGCTATTTCTGAACTGACTAGCAACGTAAGCCAAGTTCAACGCCTGTGCCACAACAAAGACAACACTACTTGCACTCGTGGTCAGTGAGTCATCTTCGCGTGACCACTGAACAGCATCTTGCACCACCACTGGCAAGCCATCCAGAGGATCCTGGACAACCCG
>CM072515.1:4165827-4186395 GCA_036898135.1 Oncomelania hupensis | reverse complement strand
TATCTCCTATCTTGTATCTTAGAAGATGGTTCATGCAAAGGGATTACCCCTACAGAGCGAACTACAACCACGGCAAAAACTCCAACATCCCTTGAAACACGAAACTATTACATACATTAGCAACAGCAAGAATTCAACTGTATACCTCACGGTCGCGCAATTGACCGTATTGCCTGTAAATAGATAAGACACCCCCTCTCCCCTACCCCACAAAACCCTCTCTCCCACAACCTCACTCTTCTCTCACTCCCCAACACGTCTTCTCTCACTTCCCAACACTTCAAAGTTTACAAGCACACGACTGTTGGAACAGTATCAGCATATATTATGTAAACCGAGTCAACTTGTAAAGTTGCCCAGAAAACCAACATTTATTTTTATTTAATCCCTCTTATAGCGCGCTTTTCTTAAGCTCCAGAGCGGCTCAAGGCGCTGGTCCATACGGGATCTGACTCAAACGGCCCAAAAGGCGCCCACTTGCTGTTTTAGACGCACAGTCTGGCGCTCTGACCACTGAGTACAATCCTGGACGACTGGAGGAGGAGAGGAAGAGACCTAACTGTGCTGGGTGTCTGGCAGTCATCCATCTGTGACATGAGCATCGCGATCTTTAGAAGAAGAAGAAGAAGAAGAAGAAGAAGGAGAAGAAGAAGAAGAAGAAAGAAGAAGAAGAAGAAGAAGAAGAAGAAGAAGAAGAAGAAGAAGTAGAAGTAGAAGAAGAAGAAGAAGTAGAAGAAGAAGAAGAAGAAAGGAGAAGGAGAAGAAGAAGGAGAAGAAGAAGAGAAGGAGAAGAAGAAGAAGAAGGAGAAGAAGAAGAAGAAGAAGAAGAAGAAGAAGAAGAAGAAGAGAAGAAGAAGAAGAAGAAGAAGAAGAAGAAGAAGAAGAAGAAGAAGAAGAAGAAGAAGAAGAAGAAGAAGAAGAAGAAGATAATTAATAAAAATTAAAAAAAAGAGAATAAGTTTGTTGAACTACGATGTCAAGAATCAGCACACACACACGCATATTTGCAATACATCAAAACTGGGTTTATTTAAGAATGTAGGAATTGGAAAGTGATTTTTTGACGGAAAGAGCGCAAACTTCTTCTAGAAAAGTAAAAATCTAATGCAAAATTGGTTCTTTCCGTCTAAAAAGTTGACCTAGTTCGTCTCCTATAGGCGACGAAATAGGTCGAACATTCTTCAAAATTTCTCTGAAAATTGACTGTATATTCTCCGTCCCGGATAGAGCACTCCCTTGTACTTAAAACACTCTCACGCACTACAACTGCAATCCCATGCACTAAAAGAGCACTCCCGCGCACTTAGAAAAAAGTGGGGTCCAAGCAAATAAACCCATTTGTTACTAAGAAAGACAAGGTCTGCTACCCATTTGTGCGTTCATTCAAGTGCACACACACACACACACACACACGTATATACACACACATACACACCTACACACAAATGCACTCTCTCTCTCTTTCTCTCTCTCTCTCTCACTCACTCACGCACGCGCTTTCTGCGATATGACTCATCTGCAACTTGAAGGGGACAGAGCGGCTCTTACTCGGATTACGGCTTACATTTAACGATGTAGTTCTGCGTTGTGGCAGCTGTTGTTTTTCCCCACTTGCCCCGCCTCCTCCCAACATCCCTTCCCAACCTCACACCACCACCACTCCTAACGCATCCCACATCCATCCACCCCAACGTCCGCTTCTTGACGTTTACCTTGGTGCAAGAGTACCGACTCCCAAAGTTTGACAAATCATCATCATTTAGACTACATTGAAGCGCGCCTCACTCTCAGTTCGAGATCAAATTTGCGCTACCCAAAAATCAAATGTCGAACATGACTATTAGCTTAACATTTATATTAATACAAATTTGAGGATCCGTAATTTGCTTCCACCCCCACCCCACCCCAAATGGAATCTAAACTTCGTGCCCTACCATTCCAAAAATCGTCCGCTATAGCAGGACATGGCATTGGCTCCTTTAAAATGAACCGCCCAACCAGGGAACGCAACGCTGTGCTTGACCAACATGCCCCAAGACGTTGTTGGTGAATTCACCAAGCGATATGATATTTGTGTGCCTGTGGTATCGGGAGATGGGTAACCACTGTGCCTAAAGAACCCTTTCGCTAAATTCGCAAGATGACGTGATCGAGGAACCGTATGTCCTTTTTGATCTGTGTGCACGCTTATGGGAGAGTTTTGAATTCAGTAATCTGGATTAACTCACTCTTCCTTGAGCATGCTCTCGCATGTGGAAAGAGCGGGAGGTGTGGGGGGTGGGATCGAACTTTAGACTCGTTTTAAATGTGAAATTCTAACTGACAGCGCTAATGTTTCAATTCCTAGGTAGGCAGCCAGTGCGTCAGCACCAATGGCACTTGCCCACCCCTGGGAAAGTGGGTGGACGTGAAGAGACAGAGACAGAGAGAGGGAGGGAGAGAGGGGGAGAGAGAGACAGAGAGGGAGAGAAAGAGAGAGAGGAGGAGAGAGAAAGGGAGAGAGACAGACAGAAAGAGAGAGAGAGAAAGACACAGAGAGAGAGGATATAATCCAAATAAAGAAGTTCTAAAATAGAACAGCAGCACCGAAAATAACTGTTCATTATTCCTTGGCAGTTCGACCAGGAAGCGAATTTCATTTTCAAAATACAAATTATCCACTCCCCCCCCCCCCCCTTGACCCTCCCCCGTCTCCACTACCCACAAACATTTCCTTTTTCCGTTTTATCCTGGGATAAAGACTATTCTGCAAGGCACAAGAGGTAGAAGAAGAGGGAGACCGAAAAAGAGGTGGGAGGACAACATTCGAGAATGGACTGGTTTGACACTGAGCGAAGCCATTAGGGCTGCTGAGGACAGAGAAAGATGGAGAATGCTGGTTAAACGATCATCTGTGGTGCCCCTACGACCTCCGGGTTACGGGACAGGATAGGTAGAGAAAGAAAGAGAGAATGGGAGGGGGGGGAGCGGAGAGACGAGAAGAGGGGAGGACAGGGAAGGGGAGATAAAAAGAGTGAAAGAGGGGAGGGGCATACAACACTGTTCTTTGGGTTCAACAGAACTATTCACACTTTTCTGCTATCCTATGCACCAACGGGAATCCCCTCATGTGAAACATACTTCCGGTTTCTTTCTCCGTTGTTGTTGCATCAATTTTTATTCATCAGATTAACATAAGTTGTACAATAGGAAGTTTTATAGTGGGCCACCAGTATCGTACCCTCACTTTTTTTTTGCTACAGTTTATTATCCCTTTCTATCGCCAGTGGCGCGCCTAAACCCTACCTACCTAACATTATTTGTGAATTTTTGAAAAATATTCGGAGAAACATGACGCCCAGATGCTGGCTCGAACCCACACCTGTCAGACGCCATTGGTTTCTGGCTTGTGGACACGGCAAGTTAGTCCCGCCTTAGCCCACTTGGCCACAACGCTCGCCTAACATAGTCAACTACTTCGTGTTTTGTGAAGGTTGCGACTGCGAAGCTATGGAAAACTACAAGAGTCTTCAGGTCCTGTTTCACTTTCTGTCGATGATCGACGCACCTCCGAAGTCGCCACAAATACAGGCCTCTACGATTGTTTTTTGCATCCTTTCACTGAGCATGTACTTCCTCCACCGTTTTTATACTTATCCCACTCGTTTTCTGGCTCTAACAATCGTCGTTTTCGGCAATTTGCCATATTTAAAAGTCACGCATCAAGCTTTGATAAAAGCAAAACAAGCCAGACCGGAACTTGGTTTCATTCTAACCTCGTTTTAATTTATAATGGCGATACCCACGAGTTTTTATGAGAGGTGCCGGAAAGTTGTGAATAGAAGCCGATGAAAGCTCCAGGGCTGATCAAGGTGCTAGCCGACCCAGGATCCAACTTATGCCGCCCGAGGAGCGCACTTGCTGCCTTTGGGCGCATCGTCTGAAGCCCAGACCACTGAGGGCAATTGTGGGCGACAGCGACAGTGTTTAGGGGGGGACACAGGTGTGCACAGTGCCCTTATGTAGCTGCCCTCACCTGCCTACGATTGAATGAGTGTGAAGTCTATGCTATGGAGAATGCATGCGTACGCAGATCTCGGATAAGATAAGATAAGATAATATCTCGGTTAAAATTATCATCCCAAAGGATAATAATAATAATAATAACAATAATAATAATAATAATAATAATAATAATAATAATAATAATAATAATAATAATAATAATAATAATAATAATAATAATAATAATAATAATAATAATAATAATAATAATAATAATATAATAATAATAATAATAATAATAATAATAATAATAATAATAATAATACAAAGAAACTGCAAAAATAACATTGGAGTTTTAAAAAAAAAAAAGTAGTTTACTCCAGAACTAATTTTCATTCCGAACACATTTTAAAAGTTTGCAATATAATAAGTACGTTCCGGTATTGAAAATCAATTCCAACTTTTAGCAAACAAATGCCAACCGAAAATAGCGTTCTTTTTAAACGACACCCATGTGGACTGTTTAGAAATGTTAGATCTCAGACGTCTAAACGAGAAGTTATTTCTTCTTCTTCTTCTTCTTCTTTTTCTCCTCCTCCTCTTCTTTTCTTCTTTTTGTTCTTGTTCTTCTTCCTCTTGTTTATTGTTCTTCTTCTTGTTCTTGTTCTTCTTCTTTCTTCTTGTTCTTCTTCTTGTTCTTCTTCTCCTTGCTCTTCTCCTTGTTCTTCGTATTCTTCTTCTCCTTGTTCTTCTCTTGTTCTTCTTGTTCTTCTTGTTCTTCTTGTTCTTGTTCTTGTTCTTCTTCTTCTTCTTCTTCTTCTTCTTCTTCTTCTTCTTCTTCTTCTTCTTCTTCTTCTTCTTCTTCTTCTTCCTTCTCCTTGTTTCTTCTTCTTCTTCTTCTTCTTCTTCTCCTTCTTCTTCTTCTTCTTCTCTTCTTCTTCTTCTTCTTCTTCTTCTTCTTCTTCTTCTTCTTCTTCTTCTTCTTCTTCTTCTTCTTCTCCACTCCGTTTTCTTCTGTCTGTCCGTCTGTCTCTGTCTCTCTGTCTGTCCCCTCTTTCTGTCTTTCTCACTGTCGCTGGGGTATATTGGCCTCAAGGGAAAAGAAAGAGTCTCAAGTTAATACATTGAGAGATCTATTCCTGGCGTGACCTTTTCGTCCTTCTCTTCTTCTTCTTCGTCTTCTTCTTCTTCTTCTTCCCCTCTTTTTGTTTTTCTTCTTTTCCAGAAACTCTAGCAGAATCTGACGCTAAGTTTGTCCTAATTATTCCTTCTCAACCATCTTCTTTTTCTTTCTATTTCATTTCTTCTTCTTCTTCTTCTTTTGCCCCTTCCTTCTTCTCCTCCTCCTCCTCCTACTTACAGACACTCTAGCAGGACAGTGAGACGACGAGGTTTTCCTTAATTTATACCTCATCACTCTCAAATTAAAGACATTTCCCGTTTCCCCTGCTTTCGATTTTGCCGGGCGGACTTCCGACAATGCCCGCAAGGATTTTCGGTTCGATGACTGGTGAGTGTGGGAAAGGTTTTGGAGAGTGCGGGAGTATCTTGGGGATGGGGGGAGGGGGGGGGGCGATCAAGGGGTGGGGATGAAGGTTGGAAGCAAGATGTGGAGCATTGGGTTGTATGGCAGTTAAGTTCTAGAAGATAGTACTCGATGTATCATACTTGGACTTTGTAAGCTCGTTTTGTTAAATTTGTTTGTTTGTTTGTTGTTGTTGTGGTTGCTGTTGTTGTTGTTGAGTGTGGAGTGTTTACGGGTAGGTTTGAAATCGTTGCTGGAATCCTTCTACGAGTAGTTTAGTGTGGTGTAGTGTAGTGTATGGTGTAGTGTGGAATAGAGTGGTGTGGTCTAGTGTGGTGTAGTGTGGTGTAGTGTAAAGTAGAATGGTGTGGTGTGGTGTTGTGGTGTAGTGTAGAGTAATGTAGTGTGGTGTAGAGTGGTGTAGAGTGGAGTAGAGCGTGTGGTATGGTGTATAGTTGTGTAGTGTGGTGTATAGTTGTGTAGTGTGGTGTACAGTTGTGTAGTGTGGCGTAGTGTAGAGTGGTGTAGTGTGGTGTAGAGTGGTGTTGTATGGTGTAGTGTGATATATAGTGGTGTAGAGTGGTGTGGTGTGGTTTATAGTGGTGTGGTATATAGTGATGTATAGTGGTGTAAAGTGGTGTAGTGTGGCGTGTATAGTGGTTATGTAGTGGTGTAGAGTGGTTCTGGTGTTGTTTGGTATATAGTGGTGTGGTTTATAGTGGTGTATTGTGGTGTAGAGTGGTGTAGTGTGGTGTCGAGTGTGTGGTGTGGAGTGGTGTAGTGTGATGGGTCTGTGGAAGTCAAGGCTGGGGTGGTTTTATGTTGTTGTTTTGTTCAGAGGTAATGGAATACAGGCAGGCATTTGTCCGTTATTATTAGTTGTGTTTGTATTATTGTCCTTGTATACGGAATGGTCACACCAAACACCAAATGTCCTTGTATACGGAATAATCACATCGCACACCAGATATCCTTGTCATTTATGGGGACAACTAATATATATTGAATCTTGTCGTTGTTTGTTGTGGTTGTCGGTAATGTTGTGAGGGTGATTGTATGTGTGTGGAATCATGTGTGTGAGGAACATAGCGCGCTTACAATCTCAAAGATTTGCTCAAGGCCCTTGCAAGGGAGATAAGAAGGCGCACACATAGCCTTTCTTATAAAACCCGGCTTGACACGAATGAAGCCATGAGGCCTGCTGAGGACAAATAAATAAAGAGAACTCTAATTAAGCGATCATCTGTGGTGCCCCCAACGACTTTCGAGTTACGGGATAGGAATGGGATAGGATATAGTCCGGATCGAACCTAAATCAACCAAGACGCACGTGCTTAAATGGAGTGCGCCACGGACCCTTGAAACGGCCACCACCAGAATTCGGAGCCAAAGAAAATGTCGAGTATAGCTGCAGGCAAAACGGACATCAATGTAAAGGCCCAAACACACGCATTATCTATCGAGACGCTCAATGCTTTACAACTAGGGTGAACCACGACGATAAACTCTTCAATGGTGTTGAATCTCGGATTATAAAATGCGCGAATATAAAACCTTACCAACATCCGTTAAAGTTCAAGGAGACGTTTATCAGCTACCATCGCCCTATCGTTGGTACATGTGTCTAGGCTCTTAGGCGAAAAACACCAACAAAGGTCCGGATGTCGAGCGAAACAAGACGACTGGGGTCGCCAAATTGACTTTAGGGTGAAACGACCCGACATCCGTCATGTTTACTTCTTAATAAATAAATTATCTATTACTGACCAATCAGACTGCGACACGTAGCTTGCCAGCAAATAAGAGATGATTAAGAAGGAGTAGGATGAGGGGGGGGGGGGGGGGGGGTAAGGGTAGTGTTGGATGAAAGTCAAGTCACGGTAAGCAAAATCAAGACAAGAAACACGTTTAGAATCAAAGTTGGTGAATAGACCCTTTACATTATTTGTAATTATTTTCATCGTTGTGTTACGTTGAAACGCACACGATAGTTCGTGTGTGACGCGCGCGATAGATCTGTTCGTTTTATTTTTGCAAAGCATGCAATAATAGAGTGTATTTACCTTTGATTTGATTTTGCGTTGTTATTAGAAGAAGCTTTGTATAACGTTGATAATTTTAGTTGCTCGATATTATTTGAGAATTTTCTGGAGTTGGTTGTTTACTATCGATCGAAGTTTCGCGATGGATGTAGATAGCTGAGAAAATTCTTGGACGGTAAAGAAAGTTGTATGACTGTGACGAGGCGGACAATTGCATCCCTGAGGCCTGGCCGCAACCATTCGACCAACCCCGCACAGCCAGCGACGATAGCCTCAGACCTGCCGTCATTCCTCTTGACCAGCCATCTCTACCTAGCAAGCTCGCACAGTCTCTTAAGCCCCGCCCCCGAGGGCGCCCTGCTTAAAGTCTGCTACTGACCAAGACTTAGGGTCAGATGCTAACTTCCCTACCTCGAAGCCACAACCTGCGAATCCACGCCGCCATCACCGAGCGACCCCTGAGTTTCGTCAGTATCCTTGTGCTTCCACCCGTCTTAAACCAAGGTAAGAGAGGGAATTTACTCCTTGTCATATAGCAACCCCATCACCTATCGTCCGCCATCATGTTCATGCGTCCTGTCAGTATGTATGTTCATGTTTATAATTTTGCCTTGATGTATTGCTATGACTTGTATTTTCTCCCTTGCACATACTTTCTACCTTGTATATATCTCATGTCATGTTTGAATTTATGCTTGTCTACTCCGTTACCCCATGTATGATATTCCATGCCATGCCAACCCCTCCATATAGATTAGAATCCCAAGTACAGCCCAGACCTACATCCCATTTGTCCTGTACCCTTATTATTACCTTCCACCATGCTTCCCCAATGTATAAAGATTTGCCCTGTTGCCAAACCCATCCAATGCGCCGAATGTATCTTTTTACTAGTGGCTGCCCATAACCTCCACTTTGCCCCAGTAAATCTAGTAGCATTGTTTGACTGTTGGTATTTGCACCGGCTCCACTCATGACCGGTCAAGCCAATTTGAATTCTGATAAGGGTGACTATAACCACAGGCCCAGAATTCGCATTATCCCTATCCCCAGCTGATACAGCGTCTGTACACGTTGCAGACGGGTTCCTGTGCCGGACGCATCGCCCCGGACTGGAATCATCTCCCAATCTCTGACCCGCTGCAGGCCCCCGACAACCCGGGAGGTCAATGAGACGCGTGATTTGGGACTTCGCTATTTCTGAACTGACTAGCAACGTAAGCCAAGTTCAACGCCTGTGCCACAACAAAGACAACACTACTTGCACTCGTGGTCAGTGAGTCATCTTCGCGTGACCACTGAACAGCATCTTGCACCACCACTGGCAAGCCATCCAGAGGATCCTGGACAACCCGCCGCACTGCAGTCCCCAGCTAAGTGCCTAAGCCTGAGAGACCCCCCACTCGCCAGATTCTCACAGAAACTCTGGCCCCCATACAGATACTCTCTCACCCGATGATGTGATCAGTCTACGATAGCTCTAGTACCCATAAGACTGACTTTCCCCAACATCACCAGACTACTCAGTATTAGAGACGCCACGCCGATGAATCACCCCAGAACAATTTGACCGGGACTCTCACTTTTCAAATTATTAAAAGTAGATAGTTACAGAAATCGCAATTTCCTTGACTGGCCTTTGACTGTGTATTTCTTAACTAGTCCCTTTACTTTCCATCTCGTCTTTATTCTGTTTATCACTTATTAATTTGGCCTTGCTTTAGTCTCTGGAATGTCATCGCACGTTGATCTATCAAAGGAGATAACACAGCGCTAGAGATTAAGAGCTTACCCCCTCCCCCCAAATCCCTTTCTTCGTGACATTAATTTTGGCGACCCCGACGAGACCAAAGACTTAGGTTTCCCCCCTCCAACCCGACGAGACCAAAGACTTAGGTTCCCCCCTCCAACCCGACAAGACGAAAGACTTAGGCTCCCATCCCAACTTGACTAGACTTAGGACTTAGCTAGCTTTCCACCCCAGCCCTCCAAGCTTAGTAGTAGTTAGCATAGCCCATAGGTCCCTTACTGGTTTTCCCGAGTGGTGATCTCTCAACAGGCTTTTTTCTTGCATTCATTTTTTGTGATTTTTTGATTGATTGCACTTTGTCTTTGTGGTTGTGTTGTATCCGCCCCTTTGCAGTTTTCATCGTAGCTCATCCAGCCCACCCCCCTGTTTTCCATCAGTGTACCCCTTGTGTGTGCCCCTCATCCCGGTTAGGACCTTTTGCAGGGTAAGTTACCTCTCTTACCATGGCCGACCGGGGAGAACTTGCTCTTAAGTACAAGAGTATTGGCGAGAGCTTAGGGCTCGCCGGCACCGAACTTAAAGACTACGTCTTGGCGAACGTGGAGGCTGACGTGGCAGAGGAAAAGTTGAAGAGGGAGGAGAGGGCCAAAGAGCGAGAGGCGAGGAAGGAGGAAGAGAAAGAGCGCCTCGCCGCGGAGGAACGGGCCGCCGCCCGGAAGCTTGCAGAGGAGGAAAAAGCCGCCGAGCGGAGAAGAGAGGAGGCGAAGGATAGAATAGCAGAGGAGGAGAGAGCCGCCGCAAGGAAGAAGGAGGAGGACGAGAGGGTCGCGGCGCTCGAAGAGAAGAGAAAAGACAGGGAGCTCGAACGGCGCCAAGCACTCCTCCAGCTTGAGCGCGACCGCCGCGAGCTAGGGATCGCTTCGCCCGCTAGCGAAGACTATTCGCTCCTCGCCCCCAGTTTCGCCACCAGCACCGGAATACCCGCACCCCCCCCGCCGATTCCGGGGATGAACTTCCCCCTGGACCCATTCGTCGATCGGGACGAAACAATTGAAGTCTACCTCGCCCGATTCGAGCGAGTCGCGAGGGAAAACGGTCTTGACTCCCAGCACTGGTTATCGCAAGCTCAGTCATGGCCTCAAGGGAAAGGCCTATGAGATTCTAGCCAAGACACCGACTTCCGAGGAGGGAGACTATCCCGCCCTCAAGAGAGCCCTACTACATGGTTTTGAGCTCTCAGGTGAGCACTATCGCAAGGGTTTCCGGAACTCCCGGAGAGAGAGAGGGGAGAAGTTCACGCAGTTTGCCGACCGTCTAGCTACGCTACGGGATAAATGGATTGAGCAAACTGACGAACCCAGGACCTACGACGGATTACTAGAGTTGATGCTCGCCGAGCAACTTCGAGGCACCATGCCGGCGGAACTCCGGACATTCGCCGCCGAACAAGGCGCCGCTCGCCTTGAAGACTTGATCATCGTCGCGGATCGATACCTCACCGCCCATCCCGACGACAGACAGCCTCGCCGTGATCCCCCCGCACCCTCGTCGCCAGATACCCGCCACCAGCCTCGCCGGCCTGCCCCGCCGGCGAACCACCGTCCACCGCCGCCCAAAGGACGCCCAACCCTCACCGCAGAGCCAGGGAAGCGGAGCACCGAGCTCTTCTGCGGCTACTGCCAACGTAGAGGACACACCCGGGAGAAGTGTTTTCGACGCATCAGCGACCAGCGTCGCAAACAAGGTACCGTACTAGCCCTACGCCAAGTTACCCCCGACGGGACCCCTGTCACCCCCGTCGCTACTCCCGCCGATCGACCTGCCGTCACCGAGCAAGTGACAGTCAACGATCGCCCAGCCCACTGTCTCTACGACACTGGACTTACCTTCGACGCCGTCGTCCGCCGCTCGCTCATCAGGGAACAAGACCTGACCGGCGAGACTATCACCCTGAAGTTGGCCGACGCGTCCCAACCCAGCACCACGCTCCCTATAGCCCGGATCCAAGTAACCAGCCGGTACGTAACGGGGACCATTCAAGCTGCAGTAATGGACCAGCCCCTGTACGACTTAATTTTAGGATGCCGATACGTTTTCTTGGGGATGCCGCCCCAGTCTGTGGAATCGATGGCCGCCGTCCAGACGCGCGCACAGGCGAAGACAGCCGCGACTCCACCCCCGATCCCCAACCAGATGCCGGAACAGATCCGGAAAGCCCAAGAAAGCGACGCCACCCTCCGCAAGTGCTACGGAAAACTTCCCGCCGCACGCACTCCACCCAAGTCCGGGGACTTTTTCGTCGAAGACGGACTCCTCTTCCGCCAGAAGGACGACCATACACAACTGGTCGTACCTGCGACACTTCGCCCCCAAATCCTGGAGCTTGGCCATAGCATGCCCCTAAGCGGACATATGGGCATAGGAGCGACCACTCTACGAATCAGCGCTCAATATCACTGGCCCGGGATGACCGATGACGTGAAGCGCTACGTCAAGTCCTGTAGCCAGTGCCAACGATACTCGCCCCGCCACCACACCGTACCAGTCACTATCAGCCCCACCGTCGTGGTCGGAACGCCCTTCCAGCGAGCGGCTGTTGACATCGTAGGACCCCTCCCGCGGACCAAGAAGCGGAACCAGTACCTACTAACCCTCGTCGACGCCTGCTCGATGTGGTGCGAAGCCGTTCCCCTCCCGAAGATCGACGCCGCCCGTGTCGCCGACGCGCTCGTCACCATATTCACTCGAGTCGGATTCCCGGACAACATCCTGACCGACAACGGGTCCCAGTTCACCGGAAAACTTATGCAGGAGGTTTTCCAATTACTCCGCATCCGCCATATCCGGACTCCACCCTACCACCCCGCTAGCAACGGACAGGTCGAGCGCCTGAACGGGACACTTATCTCGATCATTCGCAAGATCGCCGACGAACAGCCGGAAGCGTGGGACACATACGTCGCGTCAGCGCTCTTCGCGTATCGAGAGACCCCGCACACCTCCACCGGATACACGCCTTCCACGCTGCTTTTTGGAAGACCCCTTTCCGGACCTCTAGCCGCCTTACGACGTAGCTGGACCGACGCCAAACTGGACGAGGCACCGGTCGACGCCACAAAATACGTCACGAAGCTACAAGAAACCCTCAAGGCAACATGGAAAGCCGCCTCCGCCAACCTGAAGAAGGCGAGAGAGCGACAAGCCCGCTACCACAACCGCCGCGCCCGGGACCGAGAGCTACAGGTAGGAGACCAAGTCCTACTGCTTCTCCCCAGCGGCACAAACAAGCTAGACATAGCTTGGCAAGGACCCTACCCGGTGCTCGAGAAGCTCTCGCGCACCACCTATCGCATCGAGGTAGGCGGAAAACCCAGGACCCACCACATCAATCTGCTCAAGCGGTACCTGGAGCAACCTGCACCCGCCCCAGACTCCCACTCGCTACTCACGGTCGCGCTGGCCGTCGAAGTGGATGGCACAGAGACCGGCGTCGCCGAATTTCCGCTCAAAGGGAAGGAATCCTTCCGGGACGTCTCTCTGGACCCCTCACTCCCCGCCGGCCAGCAACGCCAGCTACGCGCCATCGTAGCAGAGTACAGGGAAGTCCTCACCGACATTCCTGGGAGGACGGACCTGGAAGAAGTTCGACTCACCCTGACGGACCCCACTCCCGTCCGCCAGAAACCGTACCCCGTCCCACTATCCCAGCAGCAAGTGGTAAGAACGGAAGAAGAGGCTCCGCCAACAGCCGGAGTCATCGCTCCACCCCGCTCTCCCTACGTCTTCGACAGAACGCCGCCACGCAAGCCCCGCGGGAAAGCATCGCCCCGCGCCAGACTTCCTCAGCCGTCACCCCGCAACCGACTCCATCGAGTCGCCCCTGAGGGCCGGCGCCCCAGCCTTCACTCCTGCCGCCGCCCACTAACCGTAGCCGTAACCCGGCAGCTCCGCGGACCCCAGCCTTGGGCACCCGCCATCGTACCCGGAACCCTGCATCGCCCGCATCACCCGGATCATCGCAACCCATCGTCGCACCCGGCAGCCGACCTCAGAGCTGATTGGCCGCGCCTTCGTCGAGTCCTACGTCCTCGCCTTTTTCCTTGGGGGGGCCTCTGTGACGAGGCGGACAATTGCATCCCTGAGGCCTGGCCGCAACCATTCGACCAACCCCGCACAGCCAGCGACGATAGCCTCAGACCTGCCGTCATTCCTCTTGACCAGCCATCTCTACCTAGCAAGCTCGCACAGTCTCTTAAGCCCCGCCCCCGAGGGCGCCCTGCTTAAAGTCTGCTACTGACCAAGACTTAGGGTCAGATGCTAACTTCCCTACCTCGAAGCCACAACCTGCGAATCCACGCCGCCATCACCGAGCGACCCCTGAGTTTCGTCAGTATCCTTGTGCTTCCACCCGTCTTAAACCAAGGTAAGAGAGGGAATTTACTCCTTGTCATATAGCAACCCCATCACCTATCGTCCGCCATCATGTTCATGCGTCCTGTCAGTATGTATGTTCATGTTTATAATTTTGCCTTGATGTATTGCTATGACTTGTATTTTCTCCCTTGCACATACTTTCTACCTTGTATATATCTCATGTCATGTTTGAATTTATGCTTGTCTACTCCGTTACCCCATGTATGATATTCCATGCCATGCCAACCCCTCCATATAGATTAGAATCCCAAGTACAGCCCAGACCTACATCCCATTTGTCCTGTACCCTTATTATTACCTTCCACCATGCTTCCCCAATGTATAAAGATTTGCCCTGTTGCCAAACCCATCCAATGCGCCGAATGTATCTTTTTACTAGTGGCTGCCAATAACCTCCACTTTGCCCCCGTAAATCTAGTAGCATTGTTTGACTGTTGGTATTTGCACCGGCTCCACTCATGACCGGTCAAGCCAATTTGAATTCTGATAAGGGTGACTATAACCACAGGCCCAGAATTCGCATTATCCCTATCCCCAGCTGATACAGCGTCTGTACACGTTGCAGACGGGTTCCTGTGCCGGACGCATCGCCCCGGACTGGAATCATCTCCCAATCTCTGACCCGCTGCAGGCCCCCGACAACCCGGGAGGTCAATGAGACGCGTGATTTGGGACTTCGCTATTTCTGAACTGACTAGCAACGTAAGCCAAGTTCAACGCCTGTGCCACAACAAAGACAACACTACTTGCACTCGTGGTCAGTGAGTCATCTTCGCGTGACCGCTGAACAGCATCTTGCACCACCACTGGCAAGCCATCCAGAGGATCCTGGACAACCCGCCGCACTGCAGTCCCCAGCTAAGTGCCTAAGCCTGAGAGACCCCCCACTCGCCAGATTCTCACAGAAACTCTGGCCCCCATACAGATACTCTCTCACCCGATGATGTGATCAGTCTACGATAGCTCTAGTACCCATAAGACCGACTTTCCCCAACATCACCAGACTACTCAGTATTAGAGACGCCACGCCGATGAATCACCCCAGAACAATTTGACCGGGACTCTCACTTTTCAAATTATTAAAAGTAGATAGTTACAGAAATCGCAATTTCCTTGACTGGCCTTTGACTGTGTATTTCTTAACTAGTCCCTTTACTTTCCATCTCGTCTTTATTCTGTTTATCACTTATTAATTTGGCCTTGCTTTAGTCTCTGGAATGTCATCGCACGTTGATCTATCAAAGGAGATAACACAGCGCTAGAGATTAAGAGCTTACCCCCTCCCCCCAAATCCCTTTCTTCGTGACAATGACGTAAGACAGTGATGACGAAGTTTCATTTGATTGGTTGTGGTGCGTCACGCTGGCGTGTTCTAAATTGTTCTGGAGTATGTAGAGACTATATAAGTGCCGCACTGTTTCAAAATAAGAGAGTGTTGAAAGTAAAAAGTTGAGAGTGGAAAAAACGATCGTATGCAGTGTTGATGTATGCTGAATAAAGTTGGAAAACTACATTACGAAGACTTTGCCTTGTTGCTGAGTGAGCAGGCTGCGTGGATAAACGAATCTGAGTTACACTTTATCAGGACTTCAGCATTGGGGCTGAATCAACTACTGATAGTAAACACTAACATCAATCGAGTGTAACACGTTGTTATAATAATATGGCATTTGCAGCGCAAAAGCTGCTCAAGGCATTGACGCATAAAGGATCTTACACAGACGTAAACAAGGCAATGTGATAAAGCATCCAAAAGTCAAAGGTGTGCAGACCTTGGCATTCACATTTATAGCAATCCCAAAACCAGCCGAGGCTTGGATTACACACAAGTCACACAAGACATCAACTTGCTGCAAAAGTGCACTGTGAGTGGCGCCACGGACCACTTTTTCAGCCATACTTAATCTTCCTCCATCTTTTAACCCTACAAAACGTGGTCTGTTTGCTGTTGGGTTTGGTACACTGCCATGCTGCAAACCAAGCCTTTATGCGATTTGAGCTCTTGTTAAAATGAGGACTAGTGCTTTATAAAAGCTTTTTTTTTTTTAGTATTATTTAGACACCACACGCACTGGGGATTTCATTGGATAAATGTTCAGACTCCAAAATTAATCCTTAAAATTAAAAATATAAATAAATATACCACTGAGACATCTTTGTAATGCATACGGCACTCTAGTGGTAAAAGATTGCCTCTGTCAATGTCAATGTTTTGAACGGTTGTGGCTGCTGCCTCTACCCCCAAAGACTTTCAACTTTAAATTACAGTTGCTCTTCCCAAACCCTTATATATTATAGGTTGGAATTTGTCGGGTGACATTAAACACCAATTGGCTCCTTTCGCGCACACACACTAACACCCCCCCCCCCCCTAACACACACACACACAAACACAAACAACCAACATATACCAACGTTTAGATTCCCAAGAAAACTAGAAAAGATGGAATGGTTTCTTAACCAAGGACTGCAAAGAATTTTCTTTTCCTTCTCTCTCTCTCTCTCTCTCTCTCTCTCTCTCTCTCTCTCTCTCTCTCTCTCTCTCAATAAATCGTTCAAAAGATTTCTTACATTATTTGTTTTATCCTAAACCAGTGCAAATAACTTTTCTTTCTCTTCCACCTTCTTTCTTATCTGGTTCATTCATTCTGTCCTGCTTGGTGTCCAAACCTGCATCTCTCTCTCTCTCTCTCTCTCTCTCTCTCTCTCTCTCTCTCTCGCTTGACCAACGACCGAATTTCATGTTTACTTCCCCTTTGTGATGGTGGGGCGCTTGTCTCATCTCCCCTTGCCTATTCGGGTTGTCATTGTATCTGTTCCCTTCGACTGTGTGTCTGTCGGTCTGTTCTCTCTGTCTGTCTATCTGTTCTAACTGTGTGGGGGGCTGGGTGTCCGTTTTCTCTGTCTGTCTGCTCTCTCTGTGAAGCTGCCTGTTCTTTCTGTCTGTTTTCTCTGTGGGTCTGTCTGTCTGTTTTCTTTGTCTGTTCTCTCTCTGTTCTCTTTGTGTGGCTATCTGTCCGTTCTCTCTGTCTGTCTGCCCGTCCTCCCTGTCTGTGGGGCTTTATTTTCTCTGTCTGTCTGTTCTCTCTGTCTTTGGGGCTGGCAGGCTGTCCTCTCTGTCGGTGGCGCTGGCTGTTTCAAAGCTTTGTCTGTGCCTGCCTGGTTGGGTTTGTTCCAGCATCGTATTTGCTCAACGTGCAAATTCTGTCTATACGTCTGTACGTCTATACGTCTGTACGTCTATACGTCTTTACGTTTATACGTCTCTTTCTTTCTCTCTCCATCCTTCCCCCTTCTCTCTCTCTCTCTCTCTCTCTCTCTCTCTCTCTCTCTCTCTCTCTCTTTCTCTTTCTCGGTCATTGTAAGTGCGAGTGACAGAGAGAGAGAGATTGTGTATGTCGGCATGTGTGTGTTCGTGTGTGTGCGTGTGTGTGTTTATGGGTGTGTGTGTGTGCGCGCGCGTACGTGTGTTTTTCCGTGCAGTTGTATGTTTTAACTTTACGTCTGGCTATGTGGTCATGTCTGGGACACACAGTTCTCCCTCCCCCTCTCTCTATCACCCCCCTTCCTCCCATCTCTCTCTCTCTCTCTCTCTCTCTCTCTCTCTCACAGCGACTTGAGCAGATTTTATTGATTTAAGGTGCAAAATTACCTAAATGAAAAATAAAAGAGAAGCCTCTTCAAGGAAAATACACATGTGCAATTCAGATTTTGGTGTCGCTTCGATGTTAATCGTAGAAAAACCAGCTTGCATGCAATTAATTCTTAATTGGCCAGCGCCTTCAGCTGCCCTTTGACCATCTAACTGCGCTGTGTAAGAGTATTTGAACAAACTACAATACAACCAAGACTGTGCATCGACAAGGCAGGAGCGCAGTGCACAATTCTTTGTATGGCTGCCGATGGTAATCTAGGAAAGCATACTAGTGTGTTGGAAAAAATAAAAAGCCGGCGTACAGTACAAGAAAAGCATAAAATAATTTCGTCTCCGATTTCCTCATGGTTCGGTTCCCCCGCGGGACTGGGAAAAAAGTGTTTGTGGAGTGGTCCTCGAAGGAAATCACAGTCTTTGCCCCCGGGGAAATGTTAATTAGAAGATTTTGATTAGTGTATCGCCTCTGAGTGTGTGTGTATGTATGTGTGCGTGTGTGTGTGTGTTGTTGTGGGTGTGTGTGTGTGTTGTGTGTGACAGCGAGAGAGAGAGCGAGAGAAAGAGGGAGAGAGAGAGAGAGAGAGGGGGAGAGAGAGAGAGAGAGAGAGAGAGAGAGAGAGAGAGAGAGCGAGAGAGAGAGAAAGAAAGAGCAAGAAATGGGTGGGGAAAAAGTGCCTATTCAGTGGAAGACTTGTAGGCGCAATGTACCGCTAACAGACGCTGTTCTCGCAGCTAATATACACCAGCCGATCAAGTTCAGTTGGTTTAAACAGAATTTTATTATTCACGAGACAAGTAAACAAAGCATGGAGAACATATAAAGGGCACACAAACGCAAAGCTTAAATAATAAGTGCTACCCTTTGACAAATGACAACAATGAAATGTCTGGCGAACAGGAACAAGTACAAAGCAATAAGCATAGTTGATTGATTGATTTATTGTTGCTTTAGGTCCAGCGGACTCTTCCGAGCCAAATCAGGACCGGACAACCCCCGATCCGCATAAAAGATCTGTTGAAACAACCCCAGTGGGAAAACTGAATGCCCTCCACCGGCCAGTCACTTTACAATAAAGACATCCCACGCGAGGGACGGCTGAGGGTTGACCTCAACTACGCGAACCCCCGGTTACAAAAACAAAATAGAATACAAACATCATTATAAATCATCAACAAAACGCATACATATAAAATGCCTATAGTGCTAAATAGTACAATCATAGGAAGCCCTAGTGACCACCCGGCAGAAAGCGTCCAACACTCCCAAGCTGATCCAACAGACCTCATACACAAACAAGGAGTCTTGTCCAGGAAGAGTTTTCAAGAAAAAAGGTAGGTCATTGATCTAGCGAAGAAGAAGATAGTATAGCAGAGTGAAGGACAGAGCAGGAATAGGAAAGAGTAAATGAGGAAGACAGCGACAGTGGGAATTTAAAGCACTAAATTTCCATAAAGTGGGGATACTATTTATTCTGAAAACCCCCGGCACTCCAACGGGGGTACTGTTGCCGCAGTGAATCTGTCTTGCCTATAAAGGAAAGACAGGTTTTCAACTGTGGCTTTCACTTTTCCCTTTATAGGTTTGAACAATCTACAGTGGCAAGATTGCTCATGACCCCAAGGGGTAAAGCAATAAGCATAGAAGCACATTAATTAATCTTCTCAACAATGAAGTTCAGTTCAGTTCAGTATTTTAGTGTTACATCTGTTCATTCTAGGTGATATTAGACAACAAAATAAAAATAAACTAAAATAAAATGAAAGAACATAACATAACATATATAAAATAATAACAATCTACCAACAGGTGATTTTTAAAATACCATGAATAATATTATCAATGTGTGTATGATATAAAATATCTTCCTTTGAATGGCGGTACGTTTTGATATTAATACCATGTTCTTCCAATTTTATATTAATTTTGTTGGTATTAATACCCTGTTTTTCCAATTTCTAACCAGCCGATCAAACACACCTCTCAGTTTACATTTACTCCCTCAATCCACCCCTCCCCACCTCCTGACCCTCTCCCGATTTAAAATAATTTTTTTTGAATTGACTGCGTCTAATATAATCTTTCTATTTTAAGCCCTCCGTAATGTGTACTGATAGAAAGAGAAAACTACTTAATGGAAATGCAGGCAACCGAATGGGAAAACCATGACAGACAGCTAGGCTTATTGATTCTAAAAATGTACTGGAGTACGTTCAGACTACTTGATGGAAATTAAGGTCCACCAACATAGAAAATGTCATCTAAAAATAAAGTGACCGCAACCACCAAACAAATGACATACAAGTAAAGCGAGAAGGACAGGCAGACAGAGAAGAAGAGGGACAAGTAGAAAAGCACAGAGACAGACATGGAAGTAGAGAGACAGACAAGTAGAGGAAAATATAGACAAGTAGAGGGACAGATGGACAGAGAAGAAAAGGGACAAATAGAAAAGCACAGACAGGGAAGGAGAGAGACAGACAAGTAGAGAGACAGACAGGTAGAAAGTCAGATAGATAGGCAAGTAGAGGGACTAGACAGACAGAGATAGACAGACAAGTAGAGAGAAAGAGAGACACACACACAAAAACAATTATAAGAGGCGCCAGACTATGCACCCAAATGTTGCAAGTGGGCGCCTGGGGCGGCCTGAGTTAGATCCTTTCTCGGACAGCGCCTTGAGCAGATCTTGAACTGGAAAAAACGCTATATAAAAACGATTAAATAATTAACTAACCCAATAGGCATATATTAGAGGTACAGATAGACACACAGATAAAGATAGACAAACACCGGGACAGATAGATAGACAAACCCAGGGACAGACAGATAGACACATGGACAGACAGGTAGACAGATACAGATGGACAAACAGAGGGACAGACAAACAGAGGGACAGACAGATAGACAAACCCAGGGACAGACAGATAGACAAACCCCGGAACAGACAGATAGACAAACCCAGGAACAAACAGATAGACACAGGGACAGACAGGTAGACAAACACAGGGACAGACAGGTAGACATAGGGACAAACAGATAGACATAGGGACAGACAGATGGACATAGGGACAGACAGACAGATAGACATAGGGACAGACAGATAGACATAGGGACAGACAGATAGACATAGGGACAGACAGATGGACATAGGGACAGACAGACAGATAGACATAGGGACAG
>CM072515.1:4148327-4160827 GCA_036898135.1 Oncomelania hupensis | reverse complement strand
ACGCACATGTGTGCGTCAGAGATGCACAAAAACTGAAAAAGGACGCATGAAAAAAAAAAGGTGCGTCACAAGGGACGCAACGTGTTTTTTTTTACTGCCGTTATGTATCCTGGCACCTCTGAGCTATCGTGCGGCCGAGCCGAGTAAGCGCGGTGATCTCCCCTACCCACTGACCGCGCTGACACGCATGCGCAGCCTTTTTGTTTGCTTCCGAAAAGCTGAAACATGTCGCTCGACACATGGCTACGGAAAACGATAACCCGCAGAAATGCGGAAGACGATGCAATCGTTAAATGTTGAATCATCATTTTCAGTTCTCCCTAGACTAGGCAATGATGATCTTGTCTGTAATACGCAGTTGAAGAGATTTTTTTGTCTCTTTTTTTTCTTTCTTCTGGTCATCGACTTAGTCCCCTCTAACACTAACTGCTTTTACAGAGACAATTTGTCAGTACATGCAGATTGAGGTGTGTAAACTGTCATATGACCATTTCATGTTTGTTCTATGGTCATTTTATGTGATTTTAAGGTTCCTCTAGTCAATGATGGATTCCTTTGTAACATTTATCAGAACAGTATTCCTTTTGTTGTGTTGCTTGTTTTATGGCTATTCATAATTTTCAATAAAGGTGCATTGAAAACTAAGCTTTGTTTGACTTTGAGGCGTATTTGTGTATCCGTGATGTTGGTAATCAAAATCAAGGTAAATGTAGTAATTGTAAGGGGACTCTCAAATTTTTTAAGGGGACTCTTGAAATTTTGCACCAAAGAGTCCCAAGGACTCTCTGAAAAAAAGCTGTGGGAAACACTGGAGCTATACTACTAGGTTCGTAGGCCTAAACGGACTAGTTAGTAGGCTAGCATAGGCAATGAACACAAGTTGGGGCTATACAAACTTTCTAATTTTTGTTGTTGTTGTTGTTGTTGTTTAAAAAGAGAGAAGAAAAAAATAACCAGTGCCCTATCCTAAACTTCAATTAAACTCTCCTTTGGAAAAGTGTCTGTTTTAGTCCGTGATGAACCAAATCTTACAACTCGAACGTTTCCGAGGAAAACAACCTCCGCAAATTAGAGAGTTATGATGGCATTTACCTCCCTTGGATAAGGACGAACACAATTTCGTCTGCAAACTAAAGGCGTTGCCGCTTCAGGACTGCAGGCACGAAGAAACGTTTGCAAGGATGTCCCGATTGTATAACCGGTGTGATATCGTCACAGTTCCTAGTATCTTAGCTGGGCTGGGAGCGACTGGGAGCATTCTGATTGGTCGACGCCTTACAAATTTCGACGCATGCGCGCAGTGCTATCGTAGTCTTAGTAAGGATTAGGGTAAGGGTTAGGGTTAGAGTTAGGATTTGGGTTAGGGTTATTACTTTCCGTTGCAACCTATTATCATTTAATAGATTTTTACTTTCACTCAGACACAAAGGCTAGCCTAGTGTAAGGAAAGTTTGCTCCAACTTCGCGCATCCGGTTAGTTAAACACTAGAATTTCAACACCTATTCGTACTTCCGGTCAGACTACTAGTCTAAAAAGGGTAACCCCAAGTTTCCTTACTTCCGAATCGCTCATACGCGCGAACAGCCATCTGCGACTACTCTACGTCTCTCCTTTCCCTCACTTCCGGTTTGATCAGTGTCACTCTACTTTCACTTTCACTGCAGAGTAAAAAGGAAAAGAAAACTGTTGCGTCCAACGTTTTGGCTGCTGAGATCAGCTTAAGAGAGGAGGGCGACCACCGCGACAAATGTAACCAGTCAGGCAACATCACTGATGGCACCTACATCTAATCCACACTCAGACGGATTTCAGGTAGGGAACTAAATTAAAATCGCAGACATTACAGCAGCTTACTTCGGATGAGAGTATAAACCGAGGTCTAGCCTGAGCACGCACGCGTTGCATCGCGCGGACTTTAAAGATCCTGACGCTCATGTCCTAAACGTGTGAGTGCCGGCTTCACACTCGTAGGTCCATTCTTCCCAATACCCGGTCGTTCAGGGTAGTGCTCAGTTGTCTGGTCGTCACACGATGCGCCCAAACACTGCAAGTGGGCGTCTCGGGGTGGCTGAAATATTTCTTGTATCGGCCAGCGCCAGTGTTTCCAATATAGAAGTTGTATATCGTGAATACAACTATAATAACCCATATATATCGACAATATCCACATTGTCATAGCAAAAGTTGTTCTACCGCGGTGACCTTTTGCTAATAGGCCTACGGGTGACCTTTTGCTAATACACCTGATGCTTCTCTCAGGCTGGGTGTAGTTGTTCGACCTTGTTGTAAGTCACGTCAAGCCTAATTAAGTCCGATAATTGTATTGCTAAGTTGTAAATATACAGCAACATGCCTCGCAGTGCCGAGGAAACAAACATACACACTTAGATACCATAATTGTGTGCGGTGTGGTTGAAAACTAACTCCCTATTGGAAATGGGTTCTAACTTTTGTAAAGAGTTCTGCATTTCCATGAAGCACAACGGAGTGTGATCCCTATGGTGGTTGAAATAATGCGCATATCTCTAAGTTTATCTCAAAGGGACGCCAGCGGCTCATAATGGCTTTCTTTTGAAGTCTTGTGTCAGCTGAGCTTTCTCCTGCAGGGGACAATACTCGGGCGGCTTGAACTAGATCCTGTATCGGCCAGTTCCGTGAACAGCCCTTGAGCTAGTTAGTTGGTTATTGCTTACAGGGTTCAGCGGACTGCTAAGAGCCGAATCAGGACCATAGAATCAAGACCACAACTTGGCTAAAAGAGGACTCGCCCCTGATCCTCGTAAAAGATCTGCCGAAACAACCCTAGTGGTAACACTGAAGGCACTCGACCAGCCGGTCACTTTACAATAAAGGCGTCCCACGCAGGGGACGCTGAGGCTATACTCTAGTTTATCGACCCCCCGTTTACAAAAACAAAATAGAATACAAACATCATTATAAAATATCAACAAAACACATACATATAAAATGCCTTCATTGCCAAGTAATATCATAGGAAGCCCCAGTGACCATTTGGCAGAAAGCGTCCAATATTCCCAAGCTGATCCAACAGACCTCACACACAAATGAGGAGTTTGTCCCGGAAGAGTTTTCAAGAAAAAAAGGTAGGTCTAGCGAAGAAGACGATAGTATAGTAGATTGATAGAACAGAGCAGGAATGAGAAAGAACAAAGGAGAAAGACAGCGACAGTGGGAATTTAAAGCACTAAATTTCCAGAAAGTGGGGATACTATTTACAATGAAACTTCCGGCACCCCCACGGGGGAGGGGGGGGGAGCTCTTAAGCTGAAAAAGCACTTTATAAGAACGATTGAAATTATTAAAAAAGAACTATAAATAAACACAATAAAAGTAAACAGAAACAGGCGGACGTGGGAACTGGGATGACGGGGAGAAGGGGGGGGGGAGGAGGGAAAGGGAGATGGGGGAAGTGGAGGGGGAGGTAGGGGGGGAAGGAGGCATTATTCGCTTCTTTCGGTAATGTCAAATAAAATCAGAGAGCAGCAAGGAACATTCTGCTGCAGTCAAGTTCAGCAACCATCTTGCTTAATGAAGATCAGATGCAGTGATATTGACAAAGAAAAGAGACAAAGTCACAAGGACGTTTTGATAGGAAGTTACTTTTGAACCATCCTGGCCTATCTCACTGCGCTGTGAGTGATCCCTTGAGATCGCCAGGTCGGCTGGGAACGACTGTGGGTGTGAGCTCTACGACCGCTGGGATCCTCACCACCTCGATGAGGTCAGGAGGGAATCGCCGTATACGATCCGAGTCTCTCGAGTCGTCCATTACATAATTATGATGTATTGTGCTAGCTCTTTCTGAATCGATGTCTCTGTCTGGAGGATCTCGGATTTTGACTGTGTTTCTGTCTGTCAAGCCCACAATCCACTCCACACCCTGCCTCTCTCTGTGTCTGCTTGTCGGTCTGTCTGTCTGTATCTGTCTGTCTGTCTGTCTCTCTCTCTCTCTCTCTCTTTCTCTCTCTCTCTCTCTCTGCTTTAAAAAAAAAGTGGCATGGATCTCTTACGATGCTGTCTCAGTTTACTTCAAACGTTGCACAGTGGCAGATTTTAGTGTCCATGAATTTCATTTAGCAGTACCTAGTTTGTCTCAAGTGTTCGCGAATACCTTCATTTTTGAAAACAAATATTTCAAATGACATCGACAGCAGCTGAGTCTTCGCCATTTTGAGCCAGCTGCAGTGAGGCTTAAAGGGAATGTTATGCACATTCATACAGATTTAAAAAAAATAAATAAACAAAGCCGGTATCTTCAGTGTACGGCTGATCGATTGCTTCGTGTAAGTCTATCCTTCCAGCACGGGACTACTGGTTCTGCCAAAGAACAAGTTTCTATCCAAGGTCACGCTGTGTTTCTAGCATTTCGCTATAAGTTGTGCTTTGAGTGTGCGGTTTGGAATGAAACACTAATAAACTTTGTTTCTAAATAACCGTCCCAGATGGAAAAGGTGCTTACACATAAGAACGATTAAATAACAAGAAGGCAAACCATCCAAATGCATTTCCAAGCACGCACACACAATGTCGGAACATAAGCAATTTCAAAGGGGTTGAGTTTCTCGGCCGTGTTATATAGCATATGACCCAGTTAACGAAGCAAGAAGTACAAGATGATTAGCCATTCAAATGCATTTTAAACTCACACACCTAGCAGAACAAGAAGCATTTTCAAAAGCCTTAATTTAGCTAGCAAAAAAGGAAACTACGGTATGACAGATCACGAGTTGAACGATCTACAAACAAAACAAAACAACAACAACAACAATAAGCGAGCGTTGTGGCCAAGTGGTCTAAGGCGGGACTAACTTGCCTTGTCCACAAGCCAGAAACCAATGGCGCCTGACAGGTGTGGGTTCGATCAAGCATCTGGGCGTTATGTTTCTCCGAATATTATTTACTTTCGACTCGGGCAACGTCTCGGGGGTTTTCTCCGGGTACTCCGGTTTGATCCCCCAGCACAATTTCCAAAATCACAAAATAATGTTAGGTAGTCTGGGTTTGGGCGCGCCACAGGCTGCGACTACGCCTTCCCCAGGGGAGGCGGCCCAGAGTTTCCCGATAGAAAGGGATAATAAACTGCAACCAACAAACAAACAACAAATATTGTGCATCACACCAAATACGAATATTTATTTCCTTAGTAACTGAGGTCACACTGTTCTGTAATTCTCATTTGGCATTATGCCATAATTCTCATTTGACATTAGGCCATAATTCTAATTTGGCATTATGTCATAATTCTCATTTGGCACTGCGCCATCCATTTCTTACGGGACATTACATCATTGGGGAATTTGCATTTAAGTGTGAATGTCCTGTAGCATGACACCTTTGACCTTAGCCCACGTAAAGTCGACGTAATCAACTATTGATGTTGTTTTGTTTTGCTTTTCAATTGTTGAAGCGGTTGAGCGGATTCTTGTGTCATTAGAAACTGCCTGGGCGTGCTGGCATGTGTGTAATCAATGGGAACCTCAAACATACAGCCCAAGGAATGAATGAGTGAACGGACGATTGTTAGATAAATATTTCTTCTCAATAATTGCTCGTTGCATAATTATAATGCCGCAGCTGCGTATATATTGAAAGTCAATTAAGATCCATCCTCCTTCCTCCCCAAATATATACACGAGGACACCATATTGTATTTGAATGTCCAGTTATGCATTAAATGTAAGGGAAAAAAAGTAAAAGGTAAAGGTAGTCCAATAGCCTTGTGGCCGTAGGGGAGCGTGATGTTGGAGATCACACTTATCTTGGGCCAGCGTAATGAGGGTGATGCCCATCTCTCTCCCTCGCTGCTTTACCTTCCCCACCCTTAAGAGAGTAGGTACTCAGTCACAGTGGAGTCAACTGGGGGCGTTGTTATTGGTCGCTTCACGTTTTGCGGTTACCCATCCAAGTGCTAACCGCACTGGACGTTGCTTAACTTGCGACACAGTAGCGAGTGCTCCAACCACTGCGCTATCCGACACCCCTGGTAAGAAAAACCAGGCACATACTATGACTGAATATGGAGATATTTGTGAATGATGTATTACACTAATCACATATAACGGCAATTGAGAAAATAATTGTTTAGTCGCCTATTAGTAAATTGTCAGGGTATATTGGTAAACCTCACTACATTCCACGCCTCCACTATTCCATAATAAGGTTAGTTGACTGTGATGTACTTGGTCATTTCAATGTGTCAGTAGACCATCAATACTATTTTGACTGACGTATTCATTTGTTTACCCGTTAATACGTCTACTCACTCAACCAACCCATCCCTATGCATGCATCCATCGAAACGTTTTAATTTTTTGGAAATAAAGGAGTATCGACCAGAGGCACGCAGCTGCAGCGCTTGGGCCGTGTCTCTATTTTGTTCTTTTTTGTCCCAAGGTGAAGACTACTTACTCTAGATGAGTTCAAAACACAGTTGGTTGCCTTCCCTTGCGACAGCGAGGCTTCTATCACCGGCACTATCGATTATATAATCCAACTCAATCCTGCTGTTGTGGGGGGATGGGGTGGGAGGAGGGAGGGAAAGAAAGAGACAGAGAAAGATGGAGGGATGAAGGGGGGAGGCGTGTGTTGGGGGAGGGGAGGGGAGGGGGAGAAGATCGACATAGTCCGATAGGGGGCGGCGAAGGGCAGAGCAACCATGATGTAGGTGGGGTATACGCTCGCAATAGCCGACAACGGTAAGGAAGAATAGCATGGGCATTGCAATTCGATGTGACAAGGGACCGAGAAAGGGTGGGGGGGGGGACTTCACTAAACCGGGGGAAGGCGGGGTGGGGAGGAAGGAAGGGGATGAGATGAGGGAGAGAGGGAAGGGAGTGAGGGAGAGAGTGGTGGTGATGAAGGGAGATATTTTAATTAACCCGAACCACGGGAAAGGAGCTTGGAACGAGATGGTGTATTTCAACGATGAAGCAACAAAACCTCTGATACTGAGCATTATGGTCGATGTAATCCCTTGCAACAGGAGTATACTGAACAAGAACAATATTGCGCACGAAAGACTTCGATTGTGAGACAAGTTTCACAATAATAATAATAATAATAATAATAATAATAATAATAATAATAATAATAATAATAATAATAATAATAATAATAATAATAATAATAATAATAATAATAATAATAATAATAATAATAATAATGTATGCTGTACACGCGTTTTTTCTTGAATTAAAATCATGACTCTTCCATTTATGTATTTTATTTATTTATTCAATCTTATATAGCGCTTTTCCAGCTCAAGAGGTGCTCAATTTGCTGGTCAATACTGGATCTAACTCAAGCCGCCAAAGCAGCCTATCCTATCCTATCCTATCCTATCCTATCCTATCCTATCCTATCCCGTAACTCGAACGTCGTTGGAGCACCACAAATGATCGTATAACCCTGGTTTGGGATAGTGGTTGTTTTATTACATTTCATATTTTGCTCTATTTTTTTTGGGTACATATCATTCTTTTAAAGATATTCTACATTTTACATTTACTATGTTTGTGTAACCGAAGAGCAAATTTCTATGTAAATTTCATAGACGAGTAAGGCCTCTGTCTCAATCAGTCAGTCTCAGTCTCAGCTTACTCCATCTTTCTCTTTCCTCAGCAACCTTCATGTCTTCGCTCAGTGTCAAGCCAGTCCATTCTCGAATGCGGTCTTCCCACCTCTTTTTTTCTATCTCCCTCTTCTTCTGCCTCTTTGCACCGTACCCTACAGGATGGTCTTTGCAAGGCCTGATGCTCTGGTGAAGTGGCCATACCATCGAAGTTTCTGTTTTGTTCACCACTGTGAGCATGTCATCAATAGTATTGTCCTATGGCTTGTGTGATGGTCTGTCGTTGGTGATGTGCTGGGTATAGGAAATACCCAGAAGTCTTCTGTAAAACCTCATCTCCGTGCTTTGTGTTCTTCGTTGTAGATCTGCAGTGAGGTCCATGTTCCGCAAGAGTGTAGACTGATGGCTTTGTCTTTCCAAATGGGCTTCAACCTTGTTAGGGCAGCAGTTGTTTGTGCTATCCTGGAGAGGATTTCCTGTCGAGACTCATAGTTTGATACAAATGCTTCTAAATAATTGACGCTGTGCACCGTGTTGAGAGATTGGCCTTGGACTTTGACGTCCGTGTTGATGCCATTGGTGTTGTTGGTCATCATTTTGATCTTCCCTGCACTTATTCCCATTCCAGCCACCTGCAACATTTGGGCGCCTTGTCCGACGCCCAGACGACTGAGCACAATCTTTGTATTTGTGCAGCCGGCACTCTCCCGTCTATGACATGAGCGTCGGGATCTTTAACATCCACGCGATTAGAATGCGTGCGTGCACAGACTTGACCTCGGTTTATACTCTCAATTCTCATCGGAGCGTATCTAACACAACAAACACGCCTATAATGAAATGGCTGATCTCCGATTTCAGTGACAGCAGCAACACATAATGGCCTGGTACCAGACGTTTGGTCTTATGCCAGCTAAGCTAGCTAAAGCTTGTGTCAGGTGAAGAGCCTTTTTGTGGTCTGCTCTCGTCAGCGGGAGATGACATCGGAAACCAGCAGATACATTCTACCACTGTAAGGGTTGTCAAACATTTGGCTTCATTCAAATTCAAAATTTTCAAAATTCAAAATTTATAATAACATTGATGACTTAGAATGGAATGACTTTTTTTTTGCTAATCCTCATTGTAATATGACACGCTTATCTGAAGGGAAAATCTTTGTTAGACACTGTAACACTAATATTAGGAAATTCTCTTTTTCATATAGAACTGTAAGACATTGGAATGACCTTCCAATGTCTTTAAAAAGTGCTAGAACTACTAATCAGTTCAAAAACCAATTGGATGCAATCCCAAAATTTATAGACTTATTTTACAGCTATGCCTAATATGTAGGCAAATTGCATGCAATGCAGACCATTGTAAATAAATATAAAAGATGGGACGTTCAGAAAGGCTCCACCGCCTACATCTGTCCCTACTACTACTACTACTACTACTACTACTACTACTACTACTACTACTACTACTACTACTACTACTACTACTACTAAATGCAGCATTGTTTACAAAACGTTGTAAGCCACCGTCAATAGGGAGTTAGTTTTCAACCACTCTGTGCGTGCCGTTTTTTCAACGATGACTCGATTAAGAAGACGACACGGCTTCTATCTGAAGCAATGGACCTGTAATCTTTTCCACTGTCAAGCGTTAATTAGAAACCACTACCGCGAATCCATCTCGAACAATCTCACATTGTGCAACAGATAAATTACACCATCCATTTTGTTGTCAAAGCATAAAACACCAACCTCAAGTTCCGCTAATCCAAAGGCAAGTGAAAGCGAGTTGCCGCGAAGGGTGATAACTCTTGCCAATAGGATCATAATGAAAGGAATTGAAGGATCTCCCATTTCGCCACGGATAATTTAAAATCCACGGTTTAACCTTCATATTTGTATCATGGCAAAATCATCGGTGGAACGATCTCAAATGTCGTCATAGATGACGGGCCCCTTTTTCATTAGCTCTCACAACCCATAGAAAATAACTAATAGCAATACTTTCAACAGAACATAACTATTACACTGGACAGGTGTTGGGGAGTAAATCGTTTGGGACCTTCCTTTTCTCTCATCCAGCTTAATGAGGGCAATGCCTGTCTTCTCTCCCTCGATGCTTTACCTTCCCCTGCTCTAAACCGATCCAGGCACCCATTCACAGCTTGGGTAGACTTGGGTGTACCGTGCGCTTGTTTCAATCTGGTGACGCTGGATTTTTTTCTTCTTCTGTGATTGCCTTCCAATCGTGGTCACCCATCCAAGTATTAAACCCGTCCCGGCATTAAATATTGCTAACCACTGCAGTGCACGCTGCGCCACACCAAAGGACAAGACACAAGAAAACATCAAACCAAATGTCAGGCGACGCGCGGGCCATTTTGGGCCGCTTTTGTCAAAGTAATGTCAAATCGGATAGAACTAATATATATTACCCCACTGTAAGGATCACAATTACTTTTTGTTTCACGCAAATGCAGTAATATTTAAAAAAAAGTTATCAGCATTTTTGAATAGGGACTTATTTTTCAACCAATTTGTTAATATAAGAAAAACAGGATCCCTCAACAGTGTACGGTCAATAACAATTAGAGATAGGTACCGTGGGTCAAAGTCGTACCGGTATTACCGCGGTATTTTTAGGTCGTATCGGTATTTCGTACCGGTATACCGCGATTTTGAGTGTTACAATCAACTACATTACATTACATTACATAATTGTTGCTTTAGGTCCAACGGACTCTTCCGAGCCAAATCAGGACCGGTTACAATCAACTGGGATATGGCACTGACAGTAGTGACCGACGCAAAAGAAAGATTGTCGTACACTTCAAAACAGTTTCAAAGAACCACATTTCCATAAAAACTGAAGCTTTCTTATTGCTTGAACGCCTTCAAAACAAATTATGATCAATCACTGTTTAGAACATCAGCAAACTTTAAACCACAAAATCAAAACAAAACAAAACAAAAACATTCAACGGGAACGGTCTTTAAGAACTTTAAGAATTCCGAAGGATTAGCGACTGGTACCATGTGGATAAGCTGCTGTTCTTACAAGTTCTTCTTCAAGAACAGCTGCCTATCCACGTGTTTGGGCTTTAGACTCGCTCTCTGGGCGGACAAGATGTCGCCCACTGTAGGGTTATGTGTTGTCGAGATTTCCCAGTAAACCGGACCTTGGACACCCGCACCGGTATACCGTACCGTCGCGTTTCCGAACCTGAATACAGTTACGTATCGGTAAAACCGTCCACCCCTAATAACAACGCAGATCGGAGGGGTATTTCTACAAAGTACACGGGCTCTGCGAAATAATCCGTCTCAAGTTAATCTGATCTCACTCACCTCGAACAATCTCCGTACAACTCGGCTCAAATCGAAACAGGCAAAAATGAAAACTAGTTTAATAAAAAAACAACAACAAAAAAACACTTTAATCTTGATCACAATTTGCGCTCTCTTTGACCTTTCATACCACATGCCATATAAAGAATAAAGTATATTTCTCCTTGTCCTTTATTCAGTAAGGTAAAAGTATCCCTTCCCTCTATCTAGAAAAAAATGAAATAAAAAATAACTTACACTAGCACTAGTCGTCCTTTTCATTCATCAAAAGACAGAATTAAACAAACAAACAAAAAAAGTCCCCCTTAGCCCCCCCCCCTCTCCCCCCCCACTCCAAAAACAAAAACACACAAAACACTGAACATTTTATTATACTATCTTTCGTCTACAACAAATTCCGCTGTCCGGTTTTTCGTGTACTAAAATCGCGGTGTGAGCTATCATAAATATCTATGTCTTTTCATCATTCACGGAAAGGACTCTGTGATCTTTCACAATCTCAATATCCTTTTTCGCAATCTCATTGTCCTTTTGCCACTCAATATTCCCCGTCCTGTTTATCATACATACATGCCTATGTCCTTGTTTCACTCACGGAAAGGACACTGTGATCTATATCACAACCTCACTGTCCTTTGTCAAGCACTCAAAACACAGTGTGATCTATCATATTGGCCCTCAATGTCCTTTTCCACTCAAAAGTAAAGAAAAAAACAACAACGTAGCACATAGTGATCTATCACACACGCACACACAGATTCCACTTGTCCTGTTTCTGTGGGCAAGTCCTCGGAGAAGTCACAGCATCCCCATCACATCACACACGACGCATGATGGTGTGTCATTTCTCGCTGTAGCCATGTCGTTGTCGCTGTCCTACCATCGCCAGCAGCGTCAGCGTCCACAGAGCAAGCTTTAGTTAGCGTCAGGGTATATTTTTTACTACGCTTCTCTTCCAGCTTCTCTCCCCTTTCTCTTACTAGCCGTAAAACTGGCTTGCGCGGGAAAAATGAAGGCAAGGTAAAAGAAAGAAGAAGGTTTTTACACGTCGGATTTGCAAAAGCGTTAAAGTGGAATAGATCTTTTATTATTATTATTATTATTATTATTATTATTATTATTATTATTATTATTATTATTATTATTATTATTATTTATTGAATCGTTCTTATATAGCGCTTTTCCAGCTCAAGAGCTGCTCAAGGCGCTGGCCGAAACAGGTTCTAACATAAGCCACCCGAGGCAGCAACCTGCAGCTTTTGGGCGCATCGTAATAATTCTCCAGACAACTGAGCACAATCCTGGGCAGCCAGGGGTGGGGGAGAAGGACTTAGGTGCATGCTGGGTGTGTTCTTGTCACCGGCACTCACCCGTCTAGGACAGGAGCGTCAGGATCTTTAAAGTCCATTATGATGGAATGTATGCGACACAGACTAGACCTCGGTTTATACTCTCATCCGAAGGAGTAGGAAACGGGAGTAAAGTGTCTTTCCCAAGGACACAACACAACTGACCACAGTTTCGAAAGCTTTCTTGTATGCAGTTGTTGATGTTTGCTGAG
>CM072515.1:4140827-4143327 GCA_036898135.1 Oncomelania hupensis | reverse complement strand
GAAGCAGGAAGAGAAGAAGCAGGAAGAGAAGAAGCAGAAAGAGGAGAAGCAGGAAGAGAAGAAGCAGAAAGAGAAGAAGCAGGAAGAGGAGAAGCAGGAAGAGAAGAAGCAGGAAGAGGAGAAGCAGGAAGAGAAGAAGCAGGAAGAAGAGAGCAGAAGAAGAAGGGCAGGAAGAGGAGAAGCAGAAAGAGGAGAAGCAGGAAGAGGAGAAGCAGGAAGAGGAGAAGCAGGAAGAGAAGAAGCAGAAGAGGAGAAGCAGGAAGAGGAGAAGCAGGAAGAGGAGAAGCAGAAAGAGAAGAAGCAGGAAGAGGAGAAGCAGAAAGAGAAGAAGCAGAAAGAGAAGAAGCAGGAAGAGGAGAAGCAGAAAGAGAAGAAGCAGAAAGAGAAGAAGCAGGAAGAGGAGAAGCAGGAAGAGGAGAAGCAGAAAGAGAAGAAGCAGAAAGAGAAGAAGCAGGAAGAGGAGAAGCAGAAAGAGAAGAAGCAGGAAGAGGAGAAGCAGGAAGAGGAGAAGCAGAAAGAGAAGAAGCAGGAAGAGGAGAAGCAGGAAGAGGAGAAGCAGAAAGAGAAGAAGCAGAAAGAGAAGAAGCAGGAAGAGGAGAAGCAGGAAGAGGAGAAGCAGAAAGAGAAGAAGCAGGAAGAGGAGAAGCAGAAAGAGAAGAAGCAGAAAGAGAAGAAGCAGGAAGAGGAGAAGCAGGAAGAGGAGAAGCAGAAAGAGAAGAAGCAGAAAGAGGAGAAGCAGGAAGAGAAGAAGCAGAAAGAGGAGAAGCAGAAAGAGAAGAAGCAGAAAGAGGAGAAGCAGAAAGAGGAGAAGCAGAAAGAGGAGAAGCAGAAAGAGAAGAAGCAGGAAGAGGAGAAGGAAGAGGAGAAGGAAGAGGAGAAGCAGGAAGAGGAGAAGCAGAAAGAGAAGAAGCAGAAAGAGAAGAAGCAGGAAGAGGAGAAGGAAGAGGAGAAGCAGAAAGAGGAGAAGCAGAAAGAGAAGAAGCAGAAAGAGAAGAAGCAGAAAGAGGAGAAGGAAGAGGAGAAGGAAGAGGAGAAGCAGAAAGAGGAGAAGCAGAAAGAGGAGAAGCAGAAAGAGGAGAAGCAGAAAGAGGAGAAGCAGAAAGAGGAGAAGGAAGAGGAGAAGGAAGAGGAGAAGCAGGAAGAGGAGAAGCAGGAAGAGAAGAAGCAGGAAGAGGAGAAGCAGAAAGAAGGGAAGGAAGAGGAGAAGCAGAAAGAGGAGAAGCAGGAAGAGGAGAAGCAGGAAGAGAAGAAGCAGAAAGAGAAGAAGCAGGAAGAGGAGAAGCAGGAAGAGGAGAAGCAGAAAGAGAAGAAGCAGGAAGAGGAGAAGCAGAAAGAGAAGAAGCAGGAAGAGGAGAAGCAGAAAGAGAAGAAGCAGAAAGAGAAGAAGCAGGAAGAGGAGAAGCAGGAAGAGGAGAAGCAGAAAGAGAAGAAGCAGGAAGAGGAGAAGCAGGAAGAGGAGAAGCAGAAAGAGAAGAAGCAGGAAGAGGAGAAGCAGGAAGAGGAGAAGCAGAAAGAGAAGAAGCAGGAAGAGGAGAAGCAGAAAGAGAGAAGCAGAAAGAGAGAAGCAGGAAGAGAAGAAGCAGGAAGAGGAGAAGCAGAAAGAGGAGAAGCAGGAAGAGAAGAAGCAGGAAGAGGAGAAGCAGAAAGAGGAGAAGCAGGAAGAGAAGAAGCAGGAAGAGGAGAAGCAGGAGAAGAAGCAGAAAGAGAAGAAGCAGGAAGAGGAGAAGCAGGAAGAGGAGAAGCAGAAAGAGAGAAGCAGAAAGAGGAGAAGCAGGAAGAGAAGAAGCAGAAAGAGGAGAAGCAGAAAGAGGAGAAGCAGGAAAGAGGAGAAGCAGAAAGAGGAGAAGCAGAAAGAGGAGAAGCAGAAAGAGGAGAGAAGCAGAAGAGGAGAAGCAGAAAGAGGAGAAGCAGAAAGAGGAGAAGCAGAAGAGGAGAAGCAGGAAGAGGAGAAGCAGGAAGAGAGAGAAGCAGGAAGAGGAGAAGCAGGAAGAGAAGAAGGAAGAGGAGAAGCAGGAAGAGGAAGAAGCAGAAAGAGGAGAAGCAGGAAGAGGAGAAGCAGAAAGAAGGGAAGGAAGAGGAGAAGCAGGAAGAGAAGAAGCAGGAAGAGGAGAAGCAGGAAGAGAAGAAGCAGAAGAGCAGAAAGAAGGGAAGGAAGAGGAGAAGCAGGAAGAGAAGAAGCAGGAAGAGGAGAAGCAGGAAGAGAAGAAGCAGGAAGGAAGAAGCAGGAAGAGGAGAAGCAGGAAGAGAAGAAGCAGGAAGAGGAGAAGCAGGAAGAGGAGAAGCAGGAAGAGGAGAAGCAGGAAGAGGAGAAGCAGGAAGAGAAGAAGCAGGAAGAGGAGAAGCAGGAAGAGAAGAAGCAGGAAGAGGAGAAGCAGGAAGAGGAGAAGCAGGAAGAGGAGAAGCAGGAAGAGGAGAAGCAGGAAGAGAAGAAGCAGGAAGAGGAGAAGCAGGAAGAGGAGAAGCAGAAAGAGGAGAAGCAGGAAGAGGAGAAGGAAGAGGA
>CM072515.1:4118327-4130827 GCA_036898135.1 Oncomelania hupensis | reverse complement strand
GAAATGCATGCATGTAAAAACAATAAAATATAAACCACAATACTAAACAACGGCGCTAATAAACATGTTGAAGTTCCAAACATATACATTTGAAGGCAACAGGAAGATTAACCAGAACCCTCTCATCACCAAAACGCGTAACAACCACACAACGTAGCGAGATCTCTAGATTTCGTGTCAATAATTATTCCCACCGCAGTCGTGTCTCTAATTGTCCACCGTGCTGATAATCACACAAAAACACACTCCAACCTAACCTCGACAATTCATGACCTCGCAATACAACGAGTCCTGTGTTTCTGACATTCACTCGACGTAAAGCCCTACAAACATATGACTCACTTTTGGTTGAGAAAGTTCAGTTGCCCGATCACACCGCGTGTTTTTGAATTCACACCAGTTTCATACTGCAATGAAGCTCAACTGTGCCCACCATTTTCAACCGCTGCCTACAACAACACTCCACGAAGGCTTTTAGCAAGTACATGACTCCATTGGTTCAGAAAATTCAATTGTCGGCCGTAATACAACGCCGCTATTCACACACACGCAGACACACGCACACATACAATATAGATGCAGGCAACAGCTGGCATCTAGCAGTTCGCAACTTTGCAACAGCACAGGTCCTGGACCAACACTAAAAAAGGTGAACACCGACGCGTAACATCTTGTTTTAGTCTGAAACAAATTTAGTATTGAACATAATTGTAGCTCCCATGTCAAGGGTGTTTAACCATATACACGCCGTCGAACAGCAATTGCGTTTTTTCTTGAATTACGTCCCCTGGCGTTTGCGACACAGACGACCAGGAATTATATCCCCTCATGCTCGCGTGACAATGAAAAATGGCTCTTGAATGAAGGTGATGATGAAGATGGACGAAGCGATAGTTATTATGTACAACAATTTTTTAGCATTTCAAATGTCATCATGGCAGTGAATCAGATTGTATGAACATGTGTCACTCTTTGCCGATCAGCTGCAGAAATAATAATAATAATAATAATAATAATAATAATAATAATAATAATGATGATGATGATGATGATGATGATGATGATGATGATGATGATAATAATAATAATAATAATAATAATAATAATAATAACAATAATCATCATCATCATCAGCCCTAAAATTACTGAAGTCTTCAAAATCCTGTATGACAAGGCTACATGCTCTGTGGGTTCGGGCAAATAGAATAGACCCAACGTTTCCCGGCGTGTCGTAAGAGGCGACTAACAGGGGTGATGTTAGCACGGCATCACTGGGCGAAAGTCTTCTACACAGAAGTCACCGGCCAGGGCGGAGGAACCTCACGTTACTACAGGTTCAACGACCACGTGCTCAGGGCCAAGGCGAGCCACACTGTATTCGTGGATTTCGGCTGTGGCCAACAGCCTGGAGAGGATTGGGCCCTGCCAGGTCTTTTTTTGCCCAAGACACAACACATGATGAGGCTATCCACTAATTCCATGCCGGATCGGTCGTCGCCCGGCTACACAAGGACCGCGCCTTCCGTTGGCCACCAGGACGGAGGTGAAAAGTATGCTACTGATGGACAAATTAGCAAGATCCGCACGAGAAACAACATCGTCATAGGAACCTGGAATGTCAGGACCCTAACTGCGGAAGGAAAATTAGAAGAACTGGCCCACGAGCTGGACCACTATCGATGGAACGTTCTAGGTATCAGCGAACTGCGCTGGAAAGGCCTAGGTGAAACAACGACTGACAAAGGCCACAAGCTCTATTTCAGCGGTAGAGATGACAGGCACGAACACGGCGTTGGATTCTTGGTCCACAAGAACATTCTAGCCACTGTCATGGGTTGCCGCCCAGTCTCCAGCAGACTCATTACCATCCGTCTGAGAGCAACCCCTTTCAACATTACCATCATCCAGGCCTATGCCCCAACATCAGACTATGAAGACAGCGAAGTGGAGGATTTTTATGAAAATATACAGGCGGTCCTTGACCAAGTGCCGAAGAAGGACATAGTCATAGTGCAAGGCGACTGGAATGCCAAGGTTGGCCAAGATGCGCACCACAACTGGGGAGACACATGCGGACCCCACTGCAACAACGAGACAAATGACAGGGGTCTGAGGCTATTGGAGTTTGCCAGATACAACAATCTGGTACTGGCAAACACGCTTGGTCTCCACAAAAAATCCAGACGATGGACATGGCACAGTCCCGGCGGGGAACATCACAACCAGATCGACTACATCATGGTCAAGAAACGCTTCAGATCAAGCATCAACATTGGCAGGACACGCACTTTTCCAGGAGCAGACATTGGAAGTGACCACGATCTCGTGATGATGTCTTTCCGGCTCCATTTGAAGAGAGTAAATACAGCAAAGTGCACTAGGCTGAAGTTCGACCTGGACAAACTGCAAGACCCGGAGGTGGCAAAAATATTTCAGGCCACAATTGGAGGGAAATTTGCACCACTGCTTATTTTGGGGTCAGGCGAAGTAGATGTCAACACCATGACCAATACCTTCAACTCAGCTGTAACAGATGCCGCCACTGAGATCCTTGGCAAGCACCGACCAAAGAAGAAGCCGTGGATCACACCTGAACTTTTGGATCTGTGTGATAAACGAAGAGAGTTAAAAAAGAAAAAGAACACCTCACAGGGAGCTGATGTCTACCGAAAAATCAACAATGACATCCGAAAAGGCATGCGCACAGCAAAGGAGAACTGGATAGAAGATCAATGCCAGGAAATAGAGAACAATCTGAACAAGAACAACAGCAAGAAGGCCTACCAGACTGTGAAGCGGCTGACAAGTGTTAAACAGCCCAAAGTCTCCACTATCCAAAGCAAGTCTGGCATTTGCCTTACAGAAGAACAAGAAGTCTTGGACAGATGGACAGAGTACTGCTCTGACCTTTACAACCATACACCAAATGGAGACCCATCAGTTCTAGCATGTCCCGAGAGCAGAGAAGAAGAAGAAATCCTCCCAATTCTCCGGGAAGAAGTTGAGGCAGCAGTGCAATCGCTGAAGAAAGGGAAGTCAGCGGGAGTGGACAACATACCAGCGGAACTGCTACAAGCAGGAGGAGAAGCGATGATTGATGCTCTCACCATTATCTGTAACAAGATCTGGCAGAGTGGGGAATGGCCTACACCGTGGACCCAGTCGCTTGTCATCACTCTTCCCAAAAAAGGTAACCTTCAGGAGTGTGAAAATTACCGCACCATCAGCCTCATCAGCCATCCCAGCAAGGTCCTCCTGAAAATAATACTCAACAGGTTGAAACCACAAGCTGAACAAATCATAGCTGAAGAACAAGCAGGATTCATGGCAGGGCGAAGTACCACTGAACAGATTTTCAACCTCAGAATAATCTGTGAGAAATACCTACAGCACCAACAACATCTATATCATGTGTTCATAGACTTCAAGAAGGCATTTGACCGAGTCTGGCATGCAGCTCTATGGGCAACCATGAAAGTGTACAACATCAGCCCTAAAATTATAGAAGTCATCAAAAGCCTGTATGACAAGGCTACCAGTGCAGTCCTCCATAACAGCGTCATCGGGAACTGGTTTAGAACAACAATCGGTGTGCGTCAAGGATGCCTACTCTCTCCAACACTCTTCAACATCTTCCTAGAGCGCATCATGTCAGATGCTCTTGCAGATCACGAAGGCACAGTCAGCATAGGGGGCAGAGCAATCTCCAATCTTCGTTTTGCGGATGATATTGATGGATTGGCTGGAGAGGAACAAGAACTTGAACAGCTTGTACAGAGGCTTGACACCACCTCCAGAGCTTATGGAATGGAAATAAGTGCAGAGAAGACCAAAATGATGACCAACAACACCAATGGCATCAACACGGACATCAAAGTACAAGGCCAATCCCTCAACACAGTGCACAGCTTCAAATATTTAGGAGCCATTGTGTCAGACAATGGGTCTCGACAGGAAGTCCTCTCCAGGATCGCACAAACAACTGCTGCCCTGACAAGGTTGAAGCCTATTTGGAAAGACAGAACCATCAGTCTACATTCCAAAGTAAGACTGCTGCGCTCTCTGGTCATCTCCATCTTCCTATATGCTTGCGAAGCATGGACCCTCACAGCAGATCTCCAACGAAGAATACAAAGCATGGAGATGAGGTGCTACAGAAGACTTCTGTGCATTTCCTATACCCAACACATCACCAACGTTGAAGTTCGACAGACCATCACACAAGCCATTGGACAACACGATGACCTGCTCACAGTGGTGAAGAAACGGAAACTCCGATGGTATGGCCACGTCACCAGATCATCAGGCCTTGCAAAGACCATTCTGCAAGGCACAGTGCAAGGAGGTAGAAGAAGGGGGAGACCGAAAAAGAGGTGGGAGGACAACATTCGAGAATGGACTGGTTTGACACTGAGCGAAGCCATGAGGGCTGCTGAGGACAGAGAGGGATGGAGTATGCTGGTTAAGCGATCATCTGTGGTGCCCCTACGACCTTCGGGTTATGGGACAGGATAGGATAGGATAGGACAAGGCTACCAGTGCAGTCCTCCACAACAGCGCCATCGAGAACTGGTTCAGAACAAAAATCGGTGTGCGCCAGGGATGCCTACTCTCTCCAACACTCTTCAACATCTTCCTAGAGCGCATCATGTCAGATACCCTTGCAGATCACTAAGGCATAGTCAGCATAAGGGGAAGAGCAATCTCCAAACTCGTTTTGCGGATGACATTGATGGATTGGCTTGAGAGGAACAAGAATTTGAACAGCTGGTACAGAGGCTTGACACCACCTCCAGTGCCTATGGAATGGAAATAAGTGCAGAGAAGACTAAAATGATGACCAACAACACCCATGGCATCAACACGGACATCAAAGTCCAAGGCCAATCCCTCAACACAGTGCATAGCTTCAAAAATTTAGGAGCCATTGTATCAGACAATGGGTCCCGACAGGAAGTCCTCTCCAAGATCGCTCAAACAACTGCTGCCCTGGCAAGGTTGAAGCCAATTTGGAAAGACAGGACCATCAGTCTACATTCCAAGGTAAGGCTGCTGCGCTCCCTTGTCATCTCCATCTTTCTATGTGCTTGCGAAACATGGACCCTCACAGCAAAACTCCAACGAAGAATACAAAGCATGGAGTTGAGGTGCTACATAAGACTTCTGGGCATTTCTTATACCCAGCACATCACCAACGACGAAGTCCGACAGACCATCACACAAACCGTTGGACAACACGATGACCTGCTCACAGTGGTGAACAAACGGAAACTCCGATGGTATGGCCACCTCACCAGATCATCAGGTCTTGCAAAGACCATCCTGCAAGGCACAGTGCAAGGAGGTAGAAGAAGAGGGAGACCGAAAAAGAGGTGGGAGGACAACATTCGAGAATGGACTGGTTTGACACTGAGCGAAAAAATCAGGGTTGCTGAGGACAGGAAAAGAGGGAGTACGCTGGTTAAATTGGAACCAGTCCGGGAGCTTTTCGCACTGTGGCGACTATCTGCTAATTTAACTGCGCGCGCATGCGCTAAAGGTGTATGGAACTTAATTGGTTAAAACGTGACCGTTCCGAGTTTGCGCACTTTGACAAAACACGAAGCAAGAGGAAACAAGTTTTAGTTTCTGTCCCAATCTCACCCACAAACTGTCCCAATCTCACCCACAAACTGTCCCAATCTCACCCACAAACTGTCCCCATTTCACCCACAAACTGTCTCAATCTCAACCACAAACTTGCTCAATCTCAACCACAAACTGTCTCAAACTCACCCACAAACACAGTACAACACGGTCAAAAGGATTCGGGATTCTAATCTAAATCATGCATGTTTGGTGGTTTTTCTTTGTGTTTGAAGTGGCACGTCTGTCTTGGCCTTAACCTAACATAAAGCAGTTTTATACTGCAATGTTTATGCTGTGTATTGAAATAACGCGAATGCCACAATATAGATTTTAAAAAAAAAAAAAGCAATGCTAAGGGGTATGGACATACGACTCTCCTCAACAATTTGTTATCTGTTCACTACTGAAAGGAAACAATAAAACAATAATAATAGAGTGTTGATGTTGTTGTTGTTGCTGGCGATAATGATGGTGGTGGTGTTATTGATCAAGATGATGATGATGATGATGATGATGAAGATGGTGGTGGTGATGATGATGATGATGATGATGATGATGATGTTGCATCAAGTTTTATTCATCAGATTAACATAAGTTGTACTGATACTGATGATGATGATGATGATGATGATGATGATGATGATGATGATGATGTTGCTGCTGCTGATGATGATGACAGTTGTGCTGATGATGACGCGCGACGATGACGATGATGATGATAGTGTTGATGTTGTTGTTGCTGGCGATAATGATGGTGGTGGTGTTATTGATCAAGATGATGATGATGATGATGATGATGATGATGGTGGTGGTGGTGATGATGATGATGATGATGATGATGATGATGATGATGATGATGATGATGATGATGATGATGATGATGATGATGATGATGTTGCATCAAGTTTTATTCATCAGATTAACATAAGTTGTACTGATACTGATGATGATGATGATGATGATGATGATGATGATGATGATGATGTTGCTGCTGCTGATGATGATGACAGTTGTGCTGACGCGCGACGATGACGATGATGATGATGATAATGCTGCTGTTGCTGCTGCTGCTGATGATGATGATGATGAGGAGGAGGATTTCCTTTCCGTCTTCTATTGGCGATCTCCATGCCTTTACTCCACAGGTTTGAGTGAGGAATGTGTGTTTGTTGCGTATGAGAGTGGGTAAAATAGGTGAGCGTGTATGTGGCTAGAGATCGCCGCGCTTTGAACCTCATCGGTGATTTAGGAAAAGCGCGTATATAGCATCCAGTATGTTGATGATGATGATGATGATGATGATGATGATGATGATGATGATGATGATGATGATGATGATGACGATAATGATGATATATCATTCAAACCTGTGATGTAAAGGCAGGAAGAGCGCTATTAGAAGACGGAATTGAAAGCGATCGAACGATTTAAAAAAAAAGTTAGATTGACGGAATCCAATCTCTCTCTCTCTCTCTCTGTCTCTCTCTCTCTCTCTCTCTCTCTCTCTCTCTCTCTCTCTCTCTCTCTCTCTCTCTCTCTCTCTCTCTCTCCCTCCCTCCCTCCCTCCCTCTTTCTCTATGTCTGCGCCCCCCCCCCCGTCTCACTCTCTCTTCTCTCCCTCCCCTTTCTTTCCGCGAATCTTCACCTATTTTGTCAGCCGCTACTGAAATGTTTTTTTTCAAAACTGTTCGCACTGGATGGGCGTTTGGCCTTTCCCAACAAAACTGAAAGGGCGGAAGTCTGCAATTTTGGCGGTCGCCAGTGAAAGAACCAGACAGCCAAATTAAAAATACAGTCACTAAATTATTCCCTTCCTCACCCCTCACCCCTCACCCCACCCCCAAGTTTTGCGGGATGCATAAGTAAGAGAGTTAAAGATTGGAGGGGAGATGAAGAAGAGGAGGGTGGGGAGGGGAAGAGAGTTTTCTCTATTATTATCTGGAAATACTTAGAAATAGACCTGTGGCCTCACAACGAGCCAAATGTCGGTCGGCCCGTCTGTCTGTAGTTTGGAAGGTCCATACCTCCAGAACCACTGAAAGGAAAGCTTCACAGGAACGTTGCCTAGGTGTGAGGCCTGCCCCTACCTCCATCCCCCTCTCTATCTCCCCCTTCCCCCCCTCGTGCCTTCATATTTGTTTTACCGCAAAACGCCAATGCCACTGGAGACATTTTTGTTCTTAACACCTTTTGCTCAATAGGTAAAAATAAAAACAAAACAAAAATAAAAACCGCACCGCAGAAGTGATTGTGTTGAGTTTGGGCAAATAGGTACGCTTATTTCAAATCATGGGGTACCCTTCAGTAGCGATCCGGTGTTCGGTCAGTCTGTCGGTCCGTCGATTGGAAATTCCACTGTTGGCTTTCCTATTCAATCCTATCCTATCCCGTAACTCGGAGGTCGTAGGGGCACCACAGATGATCGTTTAACCAGCATACTCCATCTTTCCCTGTCCTCAGCAACCCTGATTGTTTCGCTCAGTGTCAAACCAGTCCATTCTCGAATGTTGTCCTCCCACCTCTTTTTTGGTCTCCCTCTTCTTCTACCTCCTTGCACTGTGCCTTGCAGGATGGTCTTTGCAAGACCTGATGATCTTGTGACGTGGCCATACCATCGGAGTTTTCGTTTGTTCACCACTGCGAGCAGGTCATCGTGTTGTCCAATGGCTTGTGTGATGGTCTGTCGGACGTCGTCGTTGGTGACGTGTTGGGTATAGGAAATGCCCAGAAGTCTTCTGTAGCATCTCATCTCCATGCTTTGTATTCTTCGCTGTAGATCTGCTGTGAGGGTCCATGTCTCGCAAGCATATAGGAAGATGGAGATGACAAGGGAACGCAGCAGTCTTACCTGCTGGCTTTATTTCAAGAATAACTAAGCCGAAATTATTATTTTTTACTTTGCGGCAACTTGAACAACTGCTGATCATGTATATGCCATTCGTACTGGTACTTTCTCAAAAGGGCAAGGTCACAGTGCTGCACCAAGCTTGAAACACATTTTGCGCTGTTTCTAAACACTGGCTGGACCAATCTGGATACTATTTTGCTTGCACGTAGTTCGGATAGTGGCCTACCAATCCATGTTAAGCTGACTCTCAACACCGCCAAAAAAAACGAAGGCTGTTTGAAAAGGCGTATTTTTCGGCTATGCGTGTGTAAGTGTGTAGAAATACATTTGAATGGATTTGCCATCCAGTTTCACTTCACCCAGAGCGTGAGGGATGCGTACTCGAGAAAAAAAGGTCGTTCATATGTTGTACCCGGTTTTGAAAATATGACAAAGGTTTCCTTAGTAGAAAGAAAACAAAATTTTTGACCTTTTCTCAAAAATAGTTCTATTATTTTCACATAAAGGTAGTATTTTACCAAAACAAAAGAAAGTATAGAAGAAGAAGGGGCGGGGGGAGGGGAGGGGGGAGGAGGGAGGAGAACGGAGGGTGGAGGAGGACGAGAGGGGAATAGAGGAACGGGCTGGGGAAGGGGAGGAATGTGTATGTGTATGTGCGTGTGTGCGTGCATTAAAAATCCATACTTGTGTCTGGATGGGCAAGGTCTTGCAGTAAGTGTCTCAGTATGAAAACAGAGAGATTGAAGCGGGAGATGCAGCCGAAATTCTTTAATTTGTCGCCTGTTCACACAAAGCGATATTGGATAAACTAAACCCTTACACAATTTTTTGTTTAACAAATCAACAACAATTTGTTCAACTCAGTTTAGATAATAATACTAACAAAATGTCAACTACAACAGAACCATAGGCAATGCTTTTAAGGCCAATATCTTGTGATATGATAATTCCTTTTGTTACACTCGTTGTTGGTTTTTATCAGTAGTTGATTCAGCCCCAATGCTTGAATCCTGATAAGTGTAACTCAGATTCGTTTATCCACGCAACCTGTTCACTCAGCAACAAGACAGGAGTCGTCGTATGAAGTTTTCCAACTTTTTTCAGTGTACATCAACAACTGCATACAATCGCTCAATCGCTTTTCACTTTCTCTCTACCTCTTTCAACTTTCAACTCAAACAGTGCGGTACATATATAGTCTCTCTATACTCGAGAGAACGTTCGAATGTTCAGGCGCGACACAATTTTAACCAATCAGAATAACCTTCGTCATCACTGTCTCACGTCATACAACCTTATTTGGGATGGAAGCGTCTCGTGGTTACCACCAGATTTATCCACACGCTTCGATCGACAGTAAACAACCAACTCTAGAAAATTCTCAAATAATATCGACCAACTAAAATTACCAACGTTATACAAAGCTTCTTCTAACAACAACGCAAAATCAAATCAAAAATAAATACACTCTATTATTGCATGCTTTGCAAAATAAAACGATCAAATCTATCGCGCGCGTCTCTCACGTACCATCGTGCGCGTCTCAAACGTAACATCTTTATCTTTCCACATAGCCGTTAAAATTTTATAATCGAAAAAATTCGTGATGAACTGAAATAGTTTCCGAGCAAAATGCAAGGGACGGTAAAAAGTTTTTACCGAAGTTTATAAATTAATCTCGCATAAAGTCTTGAGCAAACGTTATTTATAGAAAAATGTATGTGTCTTTTCCAATAGAGAATAATACCCAAATTGAGGTAATTTCATATTATTTATTGTTTATTGTTTATTATTTATTGTTTATTACTGACAATTCGCTCTCTATAGCGTGTTAATAGGCTAATCTGTCCCATACTTTATTGCCATGTATTCCTTAATGAGAGGGGCCACCACAACAATCAATTCAAGTCCTCTAGTTTCTTTTACAATGTAATGGGTCTTAATTGGAAGGTTCAAAAACGTCTTTTTAAGAGGTTTTCCGATCCCGAACCTAGGTTGCTCAACCGTTTAGACAACAACAACAACAACAACAAAAAGGTTTAGGATCCTAGGATCGGGATCTGAGATTCTCGAAAACACGTGTTTGAATGAACTTTCACGAATCTTCCACGAGCCTTCCAGGCCATTTGAAATATTTCATAGCAAATATCAGATCAGTTCGTTTTTATAAAAAGTAAACATTTCGTGTAGACGACCGGTTAAAATGCCAGTGTATCGCAATGTTTTACTCTTTCAACACTTTTGCACCGATGATTCTTGGCCAGCAATACTTAGCCTTTACAAACATAGACCCTCACAGCAGATCTACAACGAAGAATACAAAGTATGAATATGAGGTGCTACAGAAGACTTCTGGGAATTTCCTATACCCAGCACATCACCATCAACGAAGTCCGACACACCATCACACAAGCCATTGGACGACACGATGACCTGCTCACAGTGGTGAAAAAACGGAAACTCCGATGGTATGGCCACGTCACCAGATTATCAGGTCTTGCAAAGACCGTCCTGCAAGGCACAGTGCAAGGAGATAGAAGAAGAGGGAGACCGAAAAAGAGGTGGGAGGACAACATTCGAGAATGGACTGGTTTGACACTGAGCGAAACAATCAGGGTTGCTGAGGACAGGGAAAGATGGAGAACGCTGGTTAAACGATCATCTGCGGTGCCCCTACGACCTCCGAGTTACGGGATAGGATAGGATAGGATAGGCTAGTTACTTTTCGACCATCCGTAGCACTGAAATGCAAGATGCGAGCAGCACAATGTGCAACAGCTGTGGACATAACGAAAGATGATGCAATTCCACGCTTATTGACCCCCCTAACAGGTTCAAATCAAACATATCACTAACAACAGCATGGCGAAGAAGTATGAACGTTGACCGAAGCTTAAACCTTTGACTCCAAATCGATGTGATTCATGACAAGTAGTCCGGATAGTCCCTGGGTCGCGCTGCGTCGCGCCTGCAGTGCTTTCTTTGTGTAAAATGGCGTTCTGAGTATCATACTTTAAGATGGTGGCGTTTAATAGAGTTAAACAAATCTAACTAGGTTGTGATTTAGTTAATTCGGTTGCACACACATAATGATTCGGTCGTTTGGAAAAGTCCTCAATAAAGCATTGCAAACTAGGTTTATTGTTATTATTATAATGGTAACAGATTGTTACTGCCGCTCTAGATGCATATGTCGTTGCAGTGTGTGTGTGTGTGTGTGTGTGTGTGTGTGTGTGTGTGTGTGTGTGTGTGTGTGTGTGTGTGTGTCGGCTTGGGAGGGGGGGTGATGGGTGGAGAAGAAGACGGTGGGAGGGTGGGGGGGCGCGGTCTATTATGGAGGTGTGTAGAGTGTGTGTAATGTGTATGCGTGTGTGTGTGTGTTGTGTGTATGTGGGAGTGTGTGTGTGTGTTCTGTATGTGTGTATTTTGTACGTGGGTGTTGCGTATGTATGTGTTCTATAAGTGTGTGTTGCGTTTGTATGTGTGTGTGTGTCTTGTGTATTTGAGTGTTGTGTGTGTATGTGTGTTTTGTGCTCCATAAATATGAAATCAATGCTTCCTCGCATGGGTGAGGGGTGAGCGGTAAGGAGTTACATATTCCTATCCTATCCTGTCCCGTAACCCTGAGGTCGTAGGGGCACCACAGATGATCGTTTAACCAGCATACTCCATCTTTCTCTGTCCTCAGCAGCCCTGATGGCTTCGCTCAGTGTCAAACCAGTCCACCTCTTTTTGGGTCTCCCTCTTCTTCTACCTCCTTGCACTGTGCCTTGTAAAATAGTCTTTGGAAGACCTGATGATCTGGTGACGTGGCCATACCATCGGAGTTTTCGTTTCTTCACCACAAAATACGATTGTGGAAAGAAGACGAAGATGAAGTAGGAAAAAAGTAGTAAAAGCAAGAAGAATAAGAAAAAGAGGAGGAGGAGGAGGAGGAGGAGGAGGAGGAGGAGGATGGGGATAAGGAGAATAATAATAAGAAGAAGAAGAAGAAGAAGAAGAAGAAGAAGAAGAAGAAGAAGAA
>CM072515.1:4100827-4110827 GCA_036898135.1 Oncomelania hupensis | reverse complement strand
ACGCAGCCAGCAATGTTAAAGTCAGCGACCAGACAATTCGCAACCGTCTACACGAGGCAAACCTGCGATCAAGACGACCAGCAGTACGGCCTTTGCTCACCCCGGCTCACCGTGCAGCGCGTTTGGCCTGGGCTTGGCGTCATTTGGTGTGGACTAGGCAACATTGGTCAAGGGTGCTCTTTACAGACGAGTCTCGGTTCGCCTTGTCTTTCAACGACCGTCGAGTGAATGTTTGGAGGCGTCCACGGGAGCGTTTTGCTGATGCGACGGTGCGCGAGCATGACCGCTTTGGTGGTGGATCTGTCATGATGTGGGGTGGCATCGCATTAAACTTCAGAACACCCCTGCTCCAAATTCAGGGCAACTTAAACGGTATTGGTTACAGGGATGACGTCCTACAGCCTAGGGTTCTCCCAGCTCTGCGGGCCATTAGGGAAGGTGCCATACTACAGGACGGTAACGCCAGACCCCACCGAGCTCGTATCGTCAATGACTTCCTGCAGCAACAGCACGTCATAAGGATGGATTGGCCGGCTCGATCACCCGATTTGAACCCCATAAAACATCTGTGGGATGTCTTGGGTCGACAGACACGGGCAAACCTCCCTCCAGGAGCTAACCTTGAAGTTCTGGCCCAAGTTCTCCAGCAAGAGTGGTTGGCCATCCCAGGAAACATCCTCCATAACGTGGTCCATGAGACAACGATGCCAAGACTGCATTGATGCAAACGGTGGCCACACCTGATACTGACTCTATAGATTTTTGGTTTCTAAAGTTTTGATTTTGTAAATGAGGGGTATGTCCAGTTAAATTGAATTAACTCGAATTTTAAGCGACTGATGTCTCAAATCTTTTTTTGTAATTGATGCAGAAATGATTGCAATAAAATATGATGAACTAATAAATTGAATTCGTGTTTCTGATTTAAAGAGAGACCCATATGTCCAAGTGGCCCTTGTTTTATTTTGAGTGGTATATATGGGTCCGCCAATGGTTAACGTTTTAAACAAAAAAACATATTTGTTGAACATTACATTACATTACATAATTGTTGCTTTAGGTCCAGCGGACTCTTCCGAGCCAAATCAGGACCGGACAACCCCCAATCCGCATAAAAGATCTGCTGAAACAACCCTAGTGGGAAAACTGAATGCCCTCCACCAGCCAGTCACTTTACAATAAAGACATCCCACGCAGGGGACGGCCGAGGCTTCACCCCAACTTATCGAACCCCCGTTTACAAAAACAAAATAGAATACAAACATCACTATAAATTAAATACATAAATTATCAACAAAACACATACATATAAAATGCCTACATTGCTAAATAATAACATCATAGGAAGCGCTAGTGACCACCTGGCAGAAAGCGTCCAATATTCCTAAGCTGATCCAACAGACCCCATACACAAACAAGGAGTCTTGTCCCGGAAGAGTTTTCAAGAAAAAAGGCAGGAGACTGATCTAGCGAAGAAGACGATAGTATAGCAGATTGATAGAACAGAGCAGGAATGAGAAAGAGCAAATGAGAAAGACAGCGACAGTGGGAATTTAAAGCACTAAATTTCCAGAAAGCGGGGATACTATTTATACTGAAAACCCCGGCACCCCAACGGGGGAATTTGTTGAACAAGAGCTGTTGGTTCAGTGGTAATATTCCTATTTTTTTAATCTTTTGATCGGTGGTTAGAGAAGGGTCTTGGAGAATAAGTTTTGCAGCTCGACGTTGTAGGCTGTTCAAACTCTTCAGAATATTATCGCTGCACCCGTCCCACACCACAGAAGCGTAATTAATATGTGACAGAATATGAGCATAGTAAAATAACTTCTTTGCATCCAAGGTCAGAATATTCTGAAGGCGTGAAAGTAAATATATATTACGGCTTACCTTTTTGCTCACATTGTCAACATGGACGTGCCAACGTAGGGATTCATCTATAGTGACACAAAGTATCTTATGTGCCTTGACGTGCTCTATAGTGGCATCAGCTAGGCGTAGATGTAATTTAGGATGTGTTAACTGGTGGTGTTGGCGGGTGGTAGGCTAACTATCATACTCTTTGTCTTTGATGTGTTGATGTGCATGTGATTGGAGCGACACCAGCTAACTATATCATCAAGACCTTTCTGGAGTGAATGTTGAATGTGAGGTACGGTCTTATTAGATGGGGATATAGAGGTATCATCAGCTGACATATGGCACTCAATGGATTTATCTGTAAGAGAGAGTGGTAGGTCATTTAAAATAAATAAATAGAGAGAGAGAGAGAGAGAGAGAGAGAGAAAGAGAGAGAGAGAGAGGACAAATCAAGCACATGCCCGGAAGGTATAGTCTATCAGGGAGGGCCATGAAAAGTGACTGTATTCACTAGCAGCCATTCTAGGAACAGTAGCTCCGCAACCACGCACTACCATCATGACACCGGAAGCAGTTAATCTGCATAGGCGTGACGAAACCGAGGCTATAGGAAACCGGTTTGGGTTTACAAGGGTCGTCCTAGAACAGAGTCTGCAGTACAATTCCTTTTCTTTCTCTGCAATATCAAAGCCGGGCGAGAGTGCAACAGTGCTATGAATACTACTAGCTGAACGAAAAAGTTCGCGCTCGTTCATTCGATAAATTCATACATTCATCACCGTCGTCGTCACATCATCATCATCCTCATCCTCATCATCATCATCATCATCATCATCATCATCATCATCATCATCATCATCATCATCATCATCATCGTCGTCGTCGACGTCGTTGTGGTCGTCGTCGTCACACGTACGCCACTCAAACGAAGCTCGGAGTGCTTTCTGTGTGTGCCAAATGAAAGCACAGCAATGTAAGTGCAGCTGCATCCAAAGAACACGTACAGCAAGACGCATCAGCAACTCCAAAATTTAACTTAAAACTATACTTCTCTCTCTCACTCACTCTCTCTCTCTCCGTCCATTCTCTCCATTCTCTGTATCTCTCTCTCAGTCGTTCTCTCTCTCTCTTTCATCCACTCTCTCTCTCTCTCTCATCCATTTTCTCTCTCTTTTTCATTCATTCATTCACTCTTCCTCTCTCTCTTTTATCCTCTCCCTCTCTATCTCCCTCTCTGTCTCTTCATCGATTCCTCATCCTCTCTCTCTCTCTCGTTCTCTCTCTTTCATCCACTCTCTCTCTCATCCATTCTCTCTCATCCATTATCTCTCTTATCCATTCTCTCTCTCATCCATTCTCTCTTATCCATTCTCTCTCTCATCCATTATTTCTCTCATCCATTCTCTCTCGCATCCATTATCTCTCTCATCCATTATCTCTCTCATCCATTCTCTCTCATCCATTCTCTCTCTCATCCATTATCTCTCTCATCCATTATCTCTCTCATCCATTCTCTCTCATCCATTCTCTCTCTCATCCATTCTCTCTCTCATCCATTATCTCTCTTCCTCCCTCATTCTCTCTCTCTTCCTATCTCTCTTTTATCCCCTCCTCTCTTTCTCTCTTTGAGATTGCCTTCCCATCGTGGCTACTGTCCTTGATTCTTATCAGTTTTGCGAGGTGCTGAGCAGTCGCAAGCATCATGATGCATGGTTGACGCACAGTGGACACACTGCTTTGAAACTCAAGAACTTTGAATGATGTTTATATAAACAGAAATATTCCATAGCGGCGCCAACACACTACTTTACACAATTACTTCTTAAAAAAAGTACGCGTAAAAATAAATAAAAAGACATGTTTATGTTTGGAAAACAAAGCATTAGGTTGTTCAGGGATAAACAACTTGTATTCATTGTGAGTTTTCACTTTAAAATACAATATTTTTATATTCTGTTATGTTGTTATCTGAATCATGTTATTCTTTAACGGTTATGCTTACGTTATTATCGTTATTATGGTGCCTGTTATCATATTATTTGTTGTCTTGTTATGTAAAAAAAATTTCACGAACGGTTTAGAAAAGCTAAAGGGCATTGTCATTTATAATCAAGGAGAAAAGTACAGGGCCTGCCACAAAACCTTGGATCACACCGCTTTGTGACGCTACCTAAACAAGAGTAATTACGAATAAAGTACACTTTTTCCTTCTCAATGCCTGTGCAGAACGAACTAAGAAAACCTACACAATTATTTTGTATATAAGGACATTTAGAAGATTTTTTATAGTTTGTGGTTTTCCAAAGGCTTTTCTGAAATCAATGAAATTGGGAAAAAGGCAGAGAAGAAAGAGGGAGAGATAGAAAGAGGGAGAGAGAGAGAGAGAGAGGAGAGAGAGAGAGAGAGAGAGAGGGATGGGAAGGGAATAAGGCGAGGGAGAGAGAGAAAACACAAAAGAGAAGAAAAAAAGGCCGTTGGCAACCGAACCTTAAATAGACTGAGCGGAGCCGTAAATAATTGATCTCTTTCACCTTCAGCAAATCGCTGAAAATCGATCCCCAACTAATGCATGAGGCAACGAATGCAGTGAGGCGTAAATTGATGGAGGCAAACCAGAGGAAGTTTCTTGTTTTTTAATGCAATACATTTACTAAATCTCAGTGTTCATGCTGTCGGTGTTTTTTTTCTCTAAGACTGTCAGAAAACGTGAAGAGCACTGTGCAATGATAGACGAATCCAATTCAACACATTCGCTTGTGATACTGCATTTGTATTCTGATATCTTGTTCTTTTTATTTTATTATTGCACACGCCAAGAACGGCCGAAGAAAAACCCTAAATGTCGACAACTCTGTGTAAAGTGGAAAAGTGGTATCGATAAATAATATCTGGATCTGGATCTGGATCTGGATCTGGATACTGCCGATGATGTTGTTGGCAGAAAACACCACAGGAGCCATAGATGGCTATTAACGTGGTGGTGGTGTGTGCGCGCTAATTAATTTGATTTAAAAAAAAGAAAAAAAAAATTATGCTTCATAGTTTTTTTTGTACTAACTTCATATTGCCTATTGTAGTTCTGATTTTATTTAATTATATTCTTAAAAGGGCTCCTCTTGTGGAAGCCTGGTGATATGTGTACAATTAAAAGTTTAAAATCACTGTTCTATTATGTTGACTCTATAAGAACTTACAGTCAGCATCCCTGTACCTCCCGATTGCAGAGGAGAATGAGCTAGGTGAGGATAGGTTGATGATGTCATCGGGAAGGCTATTCCATTCCACTACTGTCCTTACGAAGAAGGAGTTTCTGTAGAGATCTGATGATGAGGGTGGTAAGATAAAGCATGTGTTGTTGTTGTTTATCTGCCTCTCTATGATGTTCTGTGTGTCATATCCTTTAAAGGTGGTGGGGCGGATTTTCCGTTTGTTCTTTGCAGCAGTAAGGAAGGTGTTGGGAGGGAGAGCAGTAACTAGTCCTCTGGTTATCTTGTAGAGCATGGTCAGCCTGAGTTGTTGGCGACGTTTTGCAAGTAGTGGGAGGTGGAGCTCGTGAAGCATCCTGCCAATGCATCCTGGGTCCCGGGATCTGTAGTCTCTCATAATGAACCGTGCAGCCTGGCGTTGGATGCGTTCCAGCTTGTCGATGTCTTGTTGGAGGTAAGGATCCCACACCACTGCGGCATACTCGAGAGTGGATCTAACAAGTGCGATGTAGGCTAGGCGTCGGCACTCTTGTGGACAGTTCCGGAGATTTCGGCGTAGGAAGCCCAGTGTGGATCCAGCTTTCTTGCAGGCGCTTGTGATGTGGTTAGCCCATTTCAGGTCCGCAGAAATTTGGACGCCTAGGTAGGGGGTAGTATCAGTCTGTTGGAGTATAGTGTTTCCAAGGCTATAGAAGTGTTGTGACTTGTGTCTGGTGGAGAGAACGTAGCACTTTTGCGCATTAAATCGCATTCCCCACTGCTTGGCCCATCTCTCTAGGTCTTTGAGGTCTGATTGGAGTGTGATGTGATCCTGGAAGGAGCGGATCTCTCTGTAGAGTAGGCAATCGTCTGCGAAGAGTCGCACTGTTGATTTTACTGTGTCCGGCAGGTCGTTGATGTGGCAGAGGAAGAGTAAAGGACCCATCACTGTGCCTTGGGGGACTCCGGATTCGACAGCTACTTCCTCTGATGCCTCTCCATCCAGGACCACTCTCATCTGGCGCTTGGTCAGGAAGTTTGTGAGCCAGGTGTGGATGGTGCCTCGTATGCCGTAATGATCCAGCTTGTGTAGTAATTTGTTGTGTGGCACAGTGTCAAATGCCTTGCTGAAATCCAGGATGATGATGTCGGTCTGATGGCCTTTGTCATGTGAGGAGAGAATGTCTTGCATAGTAGTGAGTAGTTGGGTTTCGCAAGAGTGGCCTGTTCTGAATCCGTGGTTTCTACTGGTGAGGATGGTGTGTTTTTCGAAGTGGGTATGTAGATGTCGACAGATGATGTGTTCCAGTAGCTTACATGCAACGGATGTTAAAGATACTGGTCTGTAATTTTCTGCTTTGTTTCTATCGCCTTTCTTGAATATTGAGGAGACGTTTGCTGTTAGCCAGTCTGCGGGGAGCTGTCCAGTCTCTAGTGAGGTGTTGTAGATGGCTGCTAATCCTGGGGCAACAGTTTCGGCGCAGTTTTTGAGAATTTGATTAGGGATGTTGTCTGGTCCTGTAGCTTTGTTGGGGTTCAAGTCTTTGAGTAGTTTAACGACGCCTTCTGTAGTAACCGTTAGTTTCTCTACAGCGGGGAAGGGGGTGCCCTTCATCTCTGGCAATGGTGTGTCCTCTCTTTTTGTAAAGACCGACTGGAATTGTTGAAGCAATATCTTTGCCTTGGAAGAACTATCACTATGGAGAGATCCTTCATTGAAGAGCGGGGCAACTCCTGTGTTGTCTTGTCGCCTTGTCTTGACATAGCGCCAAAAGGGTTTGCAGTTGTTGTCTCTTAGCCCGTCCTCAATGATGGTGTTAATGTGGCGCCATTCTGCTTGCCTCATTTTCCTCCTGCATTCCTTCTGATGGAATCTAAAGTTGGTCCAGTTGCCGGTCTTCTTGGCTTGGTTGTATAGTCTCTTTTTATGCTTTAACAGTCTCTTAAGTTTGTAGCTGACCCAGGGTAATGTAAAGTTGATTCGTCGAAGGCTGGTAGGTATGAAGCGTTCAGCTGCTGCTATCAAGTTAAGTTTGAAATGTGTCCACATGTCTTCAACGGGAGTTCCTTCCTTTCTCATTGTCATGATGTTGTCTGATAATTGCAAGATTTCAGAGTTCAGGTGGTTCCAGTCTGCTTTAGAATAGTTGTATCGCTTGCGGGGCTTCTCTTTGATGCGGTTAGGGTAGAGGTCAAAGTCTGTAACCACAATGCTATGATCACTAATGCCTGGGATTGACTTGGAGCTCTTGGTGAGAGAGGGATTGCTGGTAAAAACTAGGTCTAGGATGTTGTGTTCTCTTGTTGGTTCGTCGTGGACTTGTGTGAGGTGTGCTGATGAGGTGATGTCGACTAGCGACTCCTGGATCACCCGATCTGGCGCTCCAGGGGCAACTGTACCATTGTTCCACTCTACATTAGGGCAGTTGAAGTCGCCGGTAAGAATAATCTGTTTTTGTCCTCTATTATTTATTTTTCGTAGTGACTTATCTAGCTCATTCAGGTCTGTCTGGTTTCGGTGAGCCATGTAAAAACAGCCTATCGTTAGGTCTTTGTTTTGTTGGAGGTGTATTTTTGCCCAGAGTATTTCGCATGCAGAATCTAAGTCCGGCTGTATAGATGAGATGAGATTTTGGTTTACTAAAATGAAGACACCTCCAGCTAGGCTACAGCGGTCTTTCCTATAATAAACAAAGCCATCTGGGAATATCTCTCTCTGCTTGATGTCTGGTTTCAACCATGATTCTGTGCCACAAATGATATCTGGTTTTACATAGTTGACAATGGCAGCAAATTCAGCTTTCTTTTTCTCTATGCTGCGGCAGTTTACGGTCATGATGCGAAGGTTCTTTTTCTTTGATATGTTGGGGTTGTGGCTGGAATCATTGGCAGTGTGGTAGCATTCTGCGTGATGCGACTTGTAGGTGTTGGATGGGTTTTGTCCTGGTGGACTAGGATGGCTGAAACATGTGGAACTGTGGTAGTTGTTTCCTTGGCCTGGTGATTTATAGGATGGGTTACCGGTGGTGCTCTGGTAAGAATTCGAATGGTGAGAGTTTGGGCTGTGCTGGTTAGATTTGGGGCTGCTAGTTCTCAGGGGGCTGAAGCGGTGGGTATGGTTGAAGGAAGTTATGCTACAGTCCGTGTTTTGGAGGGGGGCATAGTAGTTTTCTGATAAAGAAAAGCTCCTGAAGGTGAAGCTATCACAGTTTATACTGTCGCATTTTGGACAAATCCATTGCACGCTTTGTCTCTGTAGTGCTCTGAAATCACTAGACGAGAGTTCGACACATGACCTGTGGTACCAGATGGAGCAATCATCACAAGCAATACAGTCAGCACATTTCACGTCTCTGTCACACAAGCCACATGGGTAGTAGCTCTTCTGGCGTGGGCCCGGGTTGCTATGAATGTCTCCAGCCAGCAAGATCGATAGTAGTGCAAGTGTACTGACCTGTCGTTGCGACGAGTAGGTTCCGATGGGCAGTTTAATTGCCTTCCTAATGTTCCCTTTCACGAGTAGTCCAGGTAATGTGTGGTCAAAGATCGAGTAAGTAGATCGTTGTGTGAAGAAGTGGCACACACACAAAATGAAACACAGTAATCCAAGTGTAAATCTAGCATTCGCCATAATGGCGATTTAAATTATAGAAAATCAAACCAGAATCGTATGTTTAGTGATTTAGGCCTACTGTTATGAAATAACGGCAGTCGGACGCTAGTGTCGTAGTGAGTTCACAGTGCGCGCTCTATGCTCTATGCTCTAACTATTTGGCCATATATCGGCTTCGCTAACACAATCTATACAAAATCAAAGTAATAATAATGTCACAGAAACCTTATTCTAACTGTAAATTAACTTTTTAAAGAATGTCACTGTCAATAAATTAGTTTAATCCACATTAAATTGGCGTTGATTCTTAGAGCACTCGAAAAACACATAATATAAAATAATAAATACATAAAACAACAGAAAGAGAGAGAGAGAGAGAGAGAGAGAGAGAGAGAGAGAGAGAGAGAGAGAGAGAGAGAGAGAGAGAGAGAGAGAGACAGAGACAGAGACAGAGAGACAGAGAGACAGAGACAGAGACAGAGAGACAGAGACAGAGAGAGAGAGAGATCCTCCTAAATGATTGATCTCAGTCAGCAGAAGGTACTAAACATTATTTCAAAGTGTGTTATTTATATCGCATTGAATAATGCATGCAAATTCATAGGTGCGAACTGTCCATTAATCATCGATTTTAGACTTTGATTTATGCTATATTAAATAGGAGAGAGAAACGTTTATTTTCTAAACTTTTTTTTAAATTAGGGATACAGATTTTAGACTAATGATACAGTCTACTCTAACCTTCCAATCTGTCCCTTAACACATTAACATAGTAAAGAACCTTTAACATTAACTTGGAAATCATATAACTCACACACACGCATGTACTCACACACATGCACTCACAATCACACCAACATCTTCATCATTATCTTTAAACAATTTTAGGCAACCACCCCTCCCCTCTCCCTATCCCTTACCCTTAAAATAATAATAATAATAATAATAATAATAATAATAATAATAATAATAATAATAATAATAATAATTATAATAATAATAATAATTATAATAATAATGATGATTATTATTATTTTTTAAATTTTTATTATTATTATTTTTTATTACCGCACTATCACCACCATGAGAGAGAGAGAGAGAGAGAGAGAGAGAGAGAGAGAGAGAGAGAGAGAGAGAGAGGAAGAGAGAGAGAGATATAAGAGGGAGAGAGAGAGAGAGAGAGGGGAGAGAGAGAGGAAGAGAGAGATATAAGAAGGAGAGAAATAAGAGGGAGAAGGGGGGGAGAGAGAAAAGTGTGTGCGCTGTGGGGCAGGCGGTGGGGGTCATTCACTATTTTGTAAAACAACAACAACAAAAACAAAAACAACAACAATAACAACAC
>CM072515.1:4085827-4093327 GCA_036898135.1 Oncomelania hupensis | reverse complement strand
ACATGTGACAATGGTTGTAAGACTGTTAGCTAATCCAAACATGTGACAATGGTTGTAAGACTGTTAGCTAATCCAAACATGTGACAATGGTTGTAAGACTGTTAGCTAATCCAAACATGTGACAATTATTGTAAGACTGTTAGCTAATCCAAACATGTGACAATGGTTGTAAGACTGTTAGCTAATCCAAACAAATGACAATGGTTGTAAGACTGTTAGCTAATCCAAACATGTGACAATGTTAGCTAATCCAAACATGTGACAATGGTTGTAAGACTGTTAGCTAATCCAAACAAATGACAATGGTTGTAAGACTGTTAGCTAATCCAAACATGTGACATTGGTTGTAAGACTGTTAGCTAATTTAAACATGTGACAATGGTTGTAAGACTGTTAGCTAATCCAAACATGTGACAATGGTTGTAAGACTGTTAGCTAATCCAAACATGTGACAATGCTTGCAACACTGCTGGCTAGTCCAAACATGTGACAATGGTTGCAACACTGCTGGCTAGTCCAAACATGTGACAATGGTTGCAACACTGCTGGCTAGTCCAAACATGTGACAATGCTTGCAACACTGCTGGCTAGTCCAAACATGTGACAATGGTTGCAACACTGTTGGTTAATCCAAACATGTGACAATGGTTGCAATACTGTTGGCTAATCCAAACATGTAACAATGGTTGAAACACTATTGGCTAATCCAAACATGTGACAATGCTTGCAACACTGCTGGCTAGTCCAAACATGTGACAATGGTTGCAACACTGTTGGTTAATCCAAACATGTGACAATGGTTGCAATACTGTTGGCTAATCCAAACATGTAACAATGGTTGAAACACTATTGGCTAATCCAAACATGTGACCATGGTTCCAAGACTATTGTCTAGTCCAAACATGTGACAATGGTTGAAACACTGTTCTGCTAGTCCATGTGACAATGGTTCCAAGACTATTCCGTTAATCCGAACATGCGACAGTCAACACTCGTTGCTCTGGTAATTTCATTGCTGCCGGATTATCATGTAGTACTATTACAAACTTAAAGAGTCCGAAGATCGCACATGTCAGTTTCAAGTATTCTTTTTTGTCTCCAGAAATTAAAGTCACGGCGAGGGTTGCCCCCACTTCACCAGAAAACAAACAACTCTGCCTGCAGCATACTTTTTTTTAGAACGAACTTTGATGCTATTGATAATGTCACGAAGAGAGGGGTTGGGGGATGGGGGTAAGCTCTTAATCCCTCGCGCTGTATTACCTCCTTTGATAGGTTAATGGTGCGATGACATTCAAGAGATTAATGCTGGGCCAACTTAATAGACAGACAGGGTAAAGACGAGATGGAGAGTAAGGCTACACTAGTTAAGAAATTCACATTCAAAGGCCAGTCAGGGTAGTTGCAATTTCTATAACTATTTACTTTTATTAGTTTGAAGTGGGGAGTGTAGGTCAAATACTTCTAACGTGAGTCATTGGCAAAGTGTCTTTCAGTAAGGAGTAGTTCGGTGATATTCTGGGTAGTCAATATTTGGGGTACTAGAGCGAATGTAGACTGATTTCATCACAGGGCGAGAGTGTATCTGTATGGTTTCCAGAGTCTCTCGGATAATCTGGTGAGTGGGGATTCTCGGAGGCTAATCACTTAGCTCTGTACTGCAGTGCGGCGATAGGTCCAGGATACTCTGGGTGGCTTGTTAGCACGGTCAGTGGCGTGGGCGGTGATGATGCAGGTCAGTGGTCACGCGGTGACGCATAGACCACGAGTGATTGTCTTGTGATGGTACAGGCCTAGAAATCGGCTTTCGTAGCTAGCCGTCTAGAAAATGGCGAAGTCCCAAATCACGCTTCTCATTGACCTCCTGGGTTGTCAGGGGCCTGCAGCGGGTCAGCGACTGGGAGATGATACAAGGCCGGGGTGATTCGCCCGGTACAGGAACCCGTCTGTAATGTAATACAGACGCTGTATCAGCGGGGGATAGGGATAGTGTGGATTCAGGGCCTGTGGTATAATAGCCCTTCTCAGAATTCAAATTTGGTTGACCGGTCAAGGGTGGAGCCAGTGCATATACCAACAGTCAAACAATGCAACTAGATTTACTGGGCCAAAGTGGAGTTTATGGGCAGCCGCTAGTATAAGATACCTTCGGCGCATTAGGATGGGGTTGGCAACAGGGCAAATATTTATACATTGGGAGCAAGGGGGAAAGCAAATGGAGGGGTGCAGGGCAAAGGGGTTGTAGGTCGGGGCTGTACTGGGGACTTTAATCTAGGCGGGGGGACAGCATGGCATGGGGTATTTACACATGGGGCTAACGGAGCATACAAGCATAAATCCAAACATGTCATGGGTCATATACAAGGTAGAAAATATGTGCAAGGGATAAATACAAGTCACAGCAACACATCAAGGCAAAACTATAAACATGAACATACATATCGACAGGACGCATGAACATGATGGGCGAACGACGGGTGATGGGTCTGCTATATGACAAAGAGTAAGTTCCCTCTCTTACCTTGACTTAGACGGGTGGAAGCACAAGGGTACTGTCGAAGCTCAGAGGTCACTCGGTGATGGAGACGTGTCTTCGGACAGGTTGTGACTTCGAGGCAGGAATGCTTGGGTCTGACACTATGTCAGGTTTTGTGGCAGGCTTTAAGGCGATGCCCCGGGGGGGCGGGGCTTAAGCGACTGGGCGAGCGGGCCTGCTGGAGATGGCTGGTTAAGGAGAAATGATGGCTGGCTGAGCGTGGGTGTGGAATGCCTGCAGCCGAGCTCAGGGGTGCGATTGCACGCCTTGTCACAGAGGCCCCCCCAAGGAAAAAGGCGAGGTCGTAGGCCTCGACTGAGACGCGGCCAATCAGCTCTGAGGTCGGCTGCCGGGTGAGACGATGGTTTGCGATGATCCGGGTGATGCGGGGCGAAGCAGGGTTCCGGGTAGTCGATGGCGGATGCCCAAGGCTGGGGTCCGCGGAGCTGCCGGGTTTCGGCTACGGTTGGTGGGCGGCGGCGGGAATGAAGGCTGGGGCGTCGGCCCTCAGGGGCGACTCGCTGGAGTCGGTTGCGGGGTGACGGCTGAGGAAGTCTGCGCCGTGGTTGTCTTTTCCTGGGATGTGCTCCAGCTGGAAAGAGTATGCTTGGAGCAGCAGAGCCCACCTCATCAGCCGGGCGTTGAGCGATTTTGAGGTCGCCAAGAAGGAAAGCGGCTGATGATCCACTTGGACGGTAAAGTGCGAGCCGTAGAGATACAGTTGGAACTTCTGGACTGCCCAGACGAGGGCGAGACACTCCTTCTCCGAAGTGGCGTAATTCTGTTCGGCCGGCTTAAGTTTCCGGCTGGCGTAAGCGACGGGGAAGAGCGTCGGGGCGTCCGCGGAGTCCCGTTGGAGTAGAACGGCTCCGAGGCCTACGTCGCTGGCGTCTGTGCGCAGGACGAAGGGCTGTCCGTGGTTGGGGAGTCGCAGGACTGGCTGGGACGTCAGCTTGTCCTTGAGCTCCTGGAAGGCAGCTTCACATTGCGGGGTCCAGAGGACTCGGTCCGGTGCGGTTTTCCGGGTTAGGCTGGATAGTGGCGCGGCGATCCCGTTGTATCCGGGTACAAACTTTTGATAGAAGCCACTCAGTCCCAGGAAGGACTGAACATCTTTCTTGGTCTTGGGGCGTGGCGCGTCTCGAAGGCGCTGGACGGTCTTTTCCAGAGGCCGGAGCTGTCCACGGCTGATGGTGTGGCCAAGGAATTCCAGCTCTTGATAGCCGAACTGGCATTTGGTCGGCCGGGCAGTGAGGCCAGCTTCTTTGAGGCGGCGCAAGAGTTGGCGCACCACTCGCAGGTGCTCCTCCCATGTCTCCGTTGCGACGAGTATGTCGTCCATAAAAGAGTGTACGAACGGACAGTGGAGGGGGTCCAACAGCTTCCGCATCATCGTGCTGAAAATACTTGGGGCATTGTGCAGACCAAACGGCAGAACGTTAAACTCATAGTGGCCGTCCATCGTGCTGAAGGCCAGGTACTGGCGGGATGAAGGGTGCACGGGAATCTGGTAAAAGCCTTTGCTCAGGTCCACTCGGGAGAAGTATCGGGCGGATTGTAGCTTTGCAAACAAGTCTGTTGGGTCGGATAGGGGTCCGGGCACGAACTGGGTTACGAGATTCAACTGCCGGAAGTCGATACAGAGGCGATGTTCTCCGCTGGGCTTCCGTGATAGAACTATTCCTGCGCTGTAGGGGGAACGGGAGGGAGCGATGACTCCGGCTTGTAGCAGAGCCTCTACTTCCGTTCTTACTACTTGCTGCTGGGAAAGTGGGACGGGGTACGGTTTCTGGCGGACGGGAGTGGGGTCCGTCAGGGTTAGTCGAACTTCTTCCAGGTCCGTCCTCCCAGGAATGTCGGTGAGGACTTCCCTGTATTCGGCTACGATGGCGCGTAGTTGGCGTTGCTGGCCGGCGGGGAGTGAGGGGTCCAGAGAGACGTCCCGGAAGGATTCCTTCCCTTTTAGCGGAAATTCGGCGACGCCGGTCTCTGTGCCATCCACTTCGACGGCCAGCGCGACCGTGAGTAGCGAGTGGGAGTCTGGGGCGGGTGCAGGTGGCTCCAGGTACCGCTTGAGCAGATTGATGTGGTGGGTCCTGGGCTTTCCGCCTACCTCGATGCGATAAGTGGTACGTGAGAGCTTCTCAAGCACCGGGTAGGGTCCCTGCCAAGCTATGTCTAGCTTGTTTGTGCCGCTGGGGAGAAGCAGTAGGACTTGGTCTCCTACCTGTAGTTCTCGGTCCCGGGCGCGGCGGTTGTGATAGCGGGCTTGCCTTTCTCTCGCCTTCTTCAGGTTGGCGGAGGCGGCTTTCCAAGTGGCCTTGAGGGTTTCTTGGAGCTTCGTGACGTATTTCGTGGCGTCGACCGGTGCCTCGTCCAGTTTGGCGTCGGTCCAGCTACGTCGCAAGGCGGCTAGAGGTCCGGAAAGGGGTCTTCCAAAAAGCAGCGTGGAAGGCGTGTATCCGGTGGAGGTGTGCGGGGTCTCTCGATACGCGAAGAGCGCTGACGCGACGTATGAGTCCCACGCTTCCGGCTGTTCGTCGGCGATCTTGCGGATAATCGAGATGAGAGTCCCGTTTAGGCGCTCGACCTGTCCGTTGCTAGCGGGGTGGTAGGGTGGAGTCCGGATATGGCGAATGCGGAGTAGTTGGAAAACTTCCTGCATGAGTTTTCCGGTGAACTGGGACCCGTTGTCGGTCAAGATGTTGTCCGGGAATCCGACTCGTGTGAATATGGTGACGAGCGCGTCGGCGACTCGGGCGGCGTCGATCTTCGGTAGAGGAACGGCCTCACACCACATCGAGCAAGCGTCGACAAGGGTTAGTAGGTACTGGTTCCGCTTCTTGGTCCGCGGGAGGGGTCCTACTATGTCGACGGCCACTCGCTGGAAGGGTGTTCCGACGACGACGGTGGGGCTGATAGTGACCGGGACGGTGTGATGGCGGGGCGAGTATCGTTGGCACTGGCGACAGGACTTGACGTAGCGCTTCACGTCTTCGGTCATCCCGGGCCAGTGGTACTGAGCGCTGATGCGTAGAGTGGTCGCTCCTATGCCCATATGTCCACTTAGGGGCATGCTATGGCCAAGTTCCAGGACTTGGGGGCGAAGTGTCGCAGGCACGACGAGTTGAGAATGGTCGTCCTTCTGACGGAAGAGGAGTCCGTCTTCGACGAAAAAGTCCCCGGACTTGGGTGGAGTGCGTGCGGCGGGGAGCTTTCCGTAGCACTTGCGGAGGGTGACGTCGCTTTCTTGGGCCTTCCGGATCTGTTCCGGCATCTGGTTGGGTATCGGGGGTGGTGTCGCGGCGGTTTTCGCCTGGGCGCGCGTCTGGACGGCGGCCATCGACTCCCCAGGCTGGGGCGGCATCCCCAAGAACACGTATCGGCATCCTAAAATCAGGTCGTACAGGGGCTGGTCCATCACGGCAGCTTGAATGGTCCCCGTTACGTATCGGCTGTTGACATGGATCCGGGCTATAGGGAGCGTGGTGCTGGGTTGGGACGCGTCGGCCAACTTCAGGGTGATAGTCTCGCCGGTCAGGTCTTGGTCCCTGATGAGCGAGCGGCGGACGACGGCGTCGAAGGTGAGTCCAGTGTCGTATAGACAGTGGGCTGGGCGATTGTTGACAGTCACTTGCTCGGTGACGGCCGGTCGATCGGCGGGAGTGACGACGGGGGTTACCGGTTTCCCGTCGGGGGTAACTTGGCGTAGGGCTAGTACGGTACCTTGTTTGCGACGCTGGTCGCTGATGCGGCGGAAACATTTCTCCCGGGTGTGTCCTCGGCGCTGGCAGTAGCCGCAGTAGAGCTCTGTGCTCCGCTTCCCTGGCTCTGCTCCGGGGTTCGGGCGTCCTTTGGGCGGTTGTGGACGGTGGTTCGCTGGCGGGACTGGCCGGCGAGGCTGGTGGCGGGTATCTGGCGACGAGGGTGCGGGGGGATCACGGCGAGGCTGTCTGTCGTCGGGATGGGCGGTGAGGTACCGGTCCGCGACGATGATAAGGTCTTCAAGGCGAGCGGCGCCCTGTTCGGCGGCGAATGTCCGAAGTTCCGCTGGCATTGTCCCTCGGAGTTGATCGGCTAGCATCAACTCTAGCAGTCCGTCGTACGTCCTTGGTTCGTCAGTTTGCTCTATCCATTTGTCCCGTAGCGTAGCTAGACGGTCGGCAAACTGCGTAAACTTCTCCCCTTTCTCTCTCCGGGAGTTCCGGAAATTCTTGCGGTAGTGCTCACCTGAGAGCTCAAAACCATGCAGTAGAGCTTTCTTGAGGGCGGGGTAGTCTCCCTCCTCGGAAGTCGGCGTCTTGGCCAGGATTTCATAGGCCTTCCCCTTAAGGCCATGACTGAGCTTGCGATACCAGTACTGGGGGTCAAGACCGTTTTCTCCCGCGACTCGTTCGAATCGGGCGAGATAGACTTCAATCGATTCGTCTCGTTCGACGAATGGGTCCAGGGGAAAGTTCATCCCCGGAATCGGCGGGGGGGGGGGGGGGGTGCGGGTATTCCGGTGCTGGCGGCGAAGCTGGGGGCGATGAGCGAGTAGTCTTCGCTAGCGGGCGATGCGATACCTAAATCGCGGCGGTCGCGCTCAAGCTGGAGGAGTGCTTGGCGCCGTTCGAGCTCCTTGTCCTTCCTCTTCTCTTCGAGTGCCGCGATCCTCTCGTCCTCCTCCTTCCTCCTTGCGGCGGCCCTCTCCTCCTCTGCAATCCTCTCCTTCGCCTCCTCCCTTCTCCGCTCGGCGGCTCTCTCCTCCTCCGCGATCCTCTCCTTCGCCTCCTCTCTCCTCCGCTCGGCGGCTCTTTCCTCCGCGGCGATGCGCTCTTTCTCTTCCTCCTTCTTCAGTGCCGCTGCTCTTTCTTCCTCCTGCCTCTTCGCGTCTCGCTCTTTGGCCCTCTCCTCCCTCTTCAACTTTTCCTCGGCCACGTCCGCATCTACGCTAGCCAGGACGTAGTCCTTGAGTTCGGTGC
>CM072515.1:4073327-4075827 GCA_036898135.1 Oncomelania hupensis | reverse complement strand
CAACAATGAACTGTTTAGTTGGTTATTTCTTACTTTTTATTAAGCGAGAGTTACATTGTTTGCGTTTAAAGGTTATTGATAGATGGCGTGCCACCCCACCCCACCTCCTTCCTCTCTCTCTGCCTCTGTCTCTCCTCTCTCTCTCTCTCTCTCTCTCTCCCTCTCTGTCTCTCTCTCTCTTTCTTTCATGGTCATGCCACACGAGCGTCAAATCTTGAATCCAATTCATGAAATCACGACAAAATCCCGTGATTGTCGTGTGGCACCCTGTGCATCGCGAATCCAGATTCTTTGAATTGGCTCCGATTGCCGACTTTCAACCTGTTCTAATTCCGCGAGTCTCGATTGTGTGATTCGGACCTTTTGGCCAATGAGAAGCAGAATACGAATCACGTGATCACAACACACGTACAGCAAAACTTCAATACCATGACCCTCAAGTTTGACTCGATGAGCGACTTTCGTGTGGCACTGCGCGATTCAAGTCAAAATGAAATTCCGACTTCGAAGTCGAAAATTGCTCCGATTCGCGTCAAGTCCAGTAGATTTGACGCTCGTGTGGCATGGGCTTTACTCTCGAACCCTTTTATTTGTATTTCATCGTTCACATGCAGCGCTCAAGAGCTGCTCACGGCACTGCTCGACAAAGGATCTAAGTCAAGCTTACCGAGGAGCCCACTTGGAGCCTTTGGGCGTACAGTCTGACCCCCAGACATCTTCGGAGCGCAACGCTGGTTAACCAAATATTGGGGAGAAGGGACCTAGTGCGTGCTGGGTGTATTTGTGTAGCTGGCCCTCACCCGCCTAGGGCATAAGCGTCAGGATCTTTAAAGACTGAGCGATGGAATGCGTACGTGTAACATCCTAGGCCGCGGTTTATACTCTCATTGGCAGAAGTAGTGGCGAAGTGTCTCAGGGTCATGTGTTTTTGTTTATCGTTATGTTTTTCTTCCACCCTCGGGGATGTCAACGTGCTCCGGACCATTGCCTACCCACCGTGGGGATACCGGCGTTTTCTGTATAAATAGTATCCCCACTCTCAGGACATTTAGTGCTTTAAATTCCCACTGTTTCTGTCCATTCTCAGTTGTTCTTTCTCGTTCCTAAAATCTGTTCTATCTATCTACTATACTATCTTCTTCGTTAGACCAGTCACCGACCTTTTTTCTTCAAAACTCTCCCAAAACTCCTCATTTGTGTATGGGGTCTGTTGGATCAGCTTGGGACTATTGGACGCTTTCTGCCAAATGGTCTCGAGGGTTTTCTATGGTATTCTTATTTAGCAATGTAGGCAGTTTATATATATGCGTTTCGTTAATATTTCATAATGATATTTATATTCTGCTTTGTTTTTTGTAACCGGGGGCTCATAAATTAGAATACAACCTCAGTGTCCCCTGCATGGGATGTCTTTATTGGAAAGTGACCCGCGATTTAGTGCCTTCAGTGTTACTATTAGGGTAGTTTCAACAGATGTTTTAAACGGATCAGCGGCGAGGCCTCGTTCAACCAAATTGTGGTCCTGATTCGGCTCTTTGCAGTCCGCTGGACCCTACAAACAATGACTAACTATAACCACTGTCTGTACAGGCTGCAATGTCACCGCTTGACATTGAATGCTTCAATTATTTTTGCCGTTGAGTCCACCACTGGGCCACCTGTGCTCTAGCTGTTTGTCTCTCTCTCTCTCTCTCTCTCTCTCTCTCTCTCTCTCTCTCTCTCTCTCTCTTCCTCCTCCCTCTCCCCCTACCCCCACATCTCCTTCCCTGCCTACTTCTCCCACAATCCCTAAAACAAAAAATCGGTATTTTATTATCAGAAAACCACAAACAGCGAGAATGTGCCCTCCTTCTTCCAACCCTCCACACACATACACATACATGCACTTACCAAAGCAAAGTCACAACACATTTGAACGAGAGAAACGCTGCCATACTCACCAAACAAATTACAATATCCGACGAGCGATGACAACGGCGACGATAAATTTGGAGGACAGGAGGAAGAGGAAGAGGAAGGTAAAACACAGACCAAATGTCTCCTCATGACGGGGATATTCATTGAAGCACAGAAGAAAGAATATTCTGTTTTATACTGTTCAGAACCTGTCACTGGAGCGTTAGATTCTAAATCGCATCTCTCTATTCACAAATAGCGTCATCGCTGACGTATACAAATCTATGTTCAATGATCTTTTGAGTCCAGTTAAATTGCAAAATGTCTAATACTGTCTATATTCAAAAATGGATTACCGCCGACTCATATTCAATTGTCCTTTTATACGAGTCAAGATTCCAAGATCTCTTATTATTTCATTCACAAATAGTCGTCATCTTTCCGCCTGCTACATCTCTCTAGTGGTGAGAGTTGACGTCATTGTGAAACACACAAATAGTTTCATGATTTGATTGTGTTTCACGCCTGACCATGTCTGAAACGTCTGCTGCGCAACCGTTTAAAACAAACGTTTCTTGATTAAGAACCTACACAAAATTTGTAT
>CM072515.1:4033327-4068327 GCA_036898135.1 Oncomelania hupensis | reverse complement strand
GAAAACTGAAAGGCATGTTACTTGAAGAGACTGAACTGAAAACTGAAAGGCATGTTACTTGAAGAGACTGAACTGAAAGGCATGTTACTCGAAGAGACTGAACTGAAAAGTGAAAGGCATGTTACTCGAAGAGACTGAACTGAAAACCATTTTACTCGAAGAGACTGAACTGAAAACTGAATGCCATATTACTTGAAGAGACTGAACTGAAAACTGAAAGGCATGTTACTTGAAGAGACTGAACTGAAAGGCATGTTACTTGAAGAAACTGAACTGAAAACTTAAAGGCATGTTACTTGAAGAGACTGAACTGAAAGGCATGTTACTTGAAGAGACTGAACTGAAAACTGAAAGGCATATTACTCGAAGAGACTGAACTGAAAACTGAAAGACATGTTACTTGAAGAGACTAAACTGAAAACTGAAAGGCATGTTACTTGAAGAGACTGAACTCAAAACTGAAAGGCATGTTACTTGAAGAGACTGAACTGAAAACTGAAAGGCATGTTACTTGAAGAGACTGAACTGAAAACTCAAAGGCATGTTACTTGAAGAGACTGAACTGAAAACCCCACTCATCCGTTTCACCCCATAACTCTCTGGAAAGGGAGCTCCGTCAGTAGAAGAACGGAGAATTTTGGAAAGGATGTGGTTCAAAGGAGAAGTTAACTGTACACCAAAATGATCTATTTTAGAACATAAACTTGTAGAAAGTGAGGTTACCATGTTTCTATTTTGCTCGTTCAGAAGAGGTACGCAACATTAAGAAAGGATCTTTCATAAACTATGAATCAAAAGATAGCGTACTAAATACCAAAGATATATTTTACAAAACAAAATAACACGCCTCAGTACCAATTATCTAACAATATTTCGGAGGTATTGCATTCCACGTCTCTGGTAAATCACCAACTTCCTAAATATTCCAAAAACACGTATGGTTTTCACTCCTCATGGAAATCAGAACTTGTGTCCAAAGTGAGGGAACTGAACACCAAACCATCTTCTTACGCCAGCGCCTTGAGCAGCTCTCGAGCTGAAATCCGCTATACAATAAGAACGATAAGCCCTAAAAAGAATACACACCGCTGGATTGTGAGCTATGAAAATGTTTCTATCACTTCTCCGTCAAAGGAAGAACGAAGAGAAATGGAAAGGATGTTCAAAGAGGGCGTCCGTCTTCATCGATCGAAGAACAACTGAATTCCTCGACATCCATTTTAAACACGCCTAGCTGGAAACAAAACAACAACTAAAAATTACACTCCGCCTTTCATTCAACCAGAAGAAGAACGCAGAAAATTGGAAGGAGTGTTCAAAGAATGCGTTTAACTATCACATCAAAGACCTGACACCAGAAAACCATGGACAATTCCCTAAAAATATGGTTTTCCTGCCATATTTCAAAAAGAAGAAGATCGGAGAAAATTGGAAGGAGTGTTCACAGAATGCATCTTAACATTAATCACTTCATTGATGTTATAACATACCTAACACTGAAAGTCGAACCTAGAACATTGTTCTGCTTTCACTTCACTTGGAGGAAGAACGTACAGTATATGAAGGGAGGTTCATAGGCAAACTGTCTTGAACACTCCATCGAAAGCTTTAAAAGAATCGTATTATTGCAGCGCAGATGAAAATGCACCTTAGTTGCACAATAAGGAGTTGTGTTTGAAGTAAAACACATTTGATTGCATAAAAAAAACAACTAAAACACTATGCTTGAACTAAACACTATGGTAGCACTAAACACCCATGATTGAATTAAAAACACTCATGATTGAATTAAGAACAACCATGATTCAATTAAACAGACATAATATTATTATTAAAAATATGATTCCACTAAAGCCACATGTGGCTGAACTAAAGCATCTATGATCGAACTAAAAACATTTATGATTGCACTAAAAAAAACAACAACATATGATTGAACCACAAAACACATAGAATTGCACTTAAAAACACATCCGTGATTGTTTTTAAACACTACATGAAATGAAGACCGAAGATGAATGGAAGGTGTGTTCTATCGCACTACCTCATCACGAATTGTGTTTTAAAATATGCACCACTCTACCCTGCTACTTACTACCACAAAGTGAGGATGAACGAAGACAAGTGGAAGGGAAATTCAAGAGAACGCGTCTTTACAGGGCGACCATCGATTTTAAAACATTGAGGCCGTGTTAACACCACATCAGGGCTTTCGGAACAAGCTAGAACACTGAAAGGTGAACAAAAGTCGCGTTTCAACCACCATCTTTGTCGACAGAAGAACGGAGAACTATGGAAGGGATGTTCAAAGAAGCAATATAATATATTATATTCGATGCCTTCTGACACCACAACGAGGATTTTAGGGCTAAAACCGCTTCTATCATTACTCGGTCAAAGGAAGAGCACAGACTCTGGAAAGGGGTGTTACAGGAGTCCTATCCTATCCTATCCTATCCCGTAACTCGGAGGCCCTAGGGGCACCACAGATGATCGTTTAACCAGCGTACTCCATCTTTCTCTGTCCTCAGCAACCGTCATTGGCTTCGCTCAAACCAGTCCATTCTCGAATGTTGTCCTCCCATCACTGTTTCTGTCTCCCACTGCTTCTACCTCATTGCACTGTGCCTTGCAGGATGGTCACCCCCGTTGGGGTGCCGGGGGTTTCAGTATAAATAGTATCCACACTTTCTGGAAATTTAGTGCTTTAAATTCCCACTGTCGCTGTCTTTCTCATTTGCTCTTTCTCATTCCTGCTGTGTTCTATCAATCTGCTATACTATCTTCTTCTTCGCTAGCCCAGTCTCCTACCTTTTTCCTTGAAAACTCTTCCGGGACAAGACTCCTTATTTGTGCATGAGGTCTGTTGGATCAGCTTGGGAATACTGGACGCTTTCTGCCAGGTGGTCACTAGGGCTTCCTATGATGTTATTATTTAGCAATGTAGGCATTTTATATGTATGTGTTTTGTTGATAATTTATAATGATGTTTGTATTCTATTTTGTTTTTGAAAAAGGGGGTTCGATAAATTAGAGTACAGCCTCAGCGTCCCCTGCGTGGGATGTCTTTATTGTAAAGTAACTGGCTTTGTGGAGAGCTTTCAGTGTTACCACTAGGGTTGTTTCAGCAGATCTTTTATGCGGATCAGGGGTTGTCCGGTCCTGATTTGGCTCGGAAGAGTCCGCTGGACCTAAAGCAATAATCATGTAATGTAATGTAATGCAGGATGGGCTTTGCAAGGCCTGATGATCTGGTGACGTGGCCATACCATCGGCGTTTCCCTTTCTTCACCACTATGAGCAGGTCATCGTGCTGTCTAATGGCTTGTGTGATGGTCTGTCGGACTTCGTCGTTGGTGATGTGTTGGGTATAGGAAATGCCCAGAAGTCTTCTGTAACATCTCATCTCTGCTTTGTATTCTTCGTTGTAGGTCTGCTGTGAGGGTCCATGTTTTGCAAGCGTATTGGAAGATGGAGATGACAAGGGAGCGCAGCAGTCTTACCTTGGAATGTAGACTCATGGTCCTGTCTTTTCAAATGGGCTTCAACCTTGCCAAACGAGCAGTTGTTTGTGCGATCCTGGAGAGGATTTCCTGTTGGGGCCCATTGTCTGATACAATGGCTCCTAAGTATTTAAAGCAATGCACTGTGTTGAGGGATTGGCCTTGGACTTTGATGTTCGTGTTGATGCCATTGGTATTGTTGGTCATCTGTTTGGTCTTCTCTGCACTTATTTCCATTCCATAAGCTCTGGAGGTGGTATCAAGCCTCTGTACCAGCTGTTCAAGTTCTTGTTCTTCTCCAGCCAATCTATCAATGTCATCCGCAAAACGAAGGTTGGAGATTACACCACCCGCTATGCTGACTGTGCCTTCGTGATCTGCAAGGGCATCTGACATGATGCGCTCTAGGAAGATGTTGAAGAGTGTTGGAGAGAGTAGGCATCCTTGACGCACACCAATTGTTGTTCTGAACCAGTTTCCGATGGCGCTGTTATGGAGGACTGCACAGGTAGCCTGGTCATACAGGCGTTTGATGACTTCAACAATTTTAGGGCTGATGTTGTACACTCTCATGGTTGCCCACAGAGCTGCATGCCAGACTTAGTCAAACGCCTTCTTGACGTCTACGAACACATGATATAGATGTCGTTGGTGCTGTAGGTATTTCTCGCAGATTATTCTGAGGTTGAAGATCTGTTCAGTGGTACTTCGCCCTGCCGTCACACCAGCTAAATGCCTATGTGAGCAGCACTGTTTAGTGCCTCCACATTTTGCTTGCTGCGGGCTATTTATAGCTTGCCTGTACCCTCCCTTCCAGTGAAAGGAAGCATTGGCGAAGATATTTATAGCTAGCCTGGCTGACCTAACCTCAAAATCTAAAAAGCTTTGGTTGAGTCGCTGTGCCCTGAATCCTGCTTGTTCTTCAGCTATGATTTGTTCAGCTTGGGGTTTCAACCTGTTGAATATTATTTTCAGGAGGACCTTGCTGGGATGGCTGATGAGGCTGATGGTGCGGTAATTTTCACACTCCTGAAGATTACCTTTCTTTGAAAGAGTGATGACGAGCGACTGGCTCCAAGGTGTAGGCCACTCTGCCAGATCTTGTTACAAATAATGGTGAGGGCGTCTATCATCACTTCTTCTCCTGCTTCAAGCAGTTCCGCGGGTATGTTGTCCACTCCCGCTGACTTCCCTTTCTTCAGCGATTGCACTGCTGCCTCAACTTCTCTGCGAATTGGGAGGATTTCTTCTTCTTCTTCTCTGTTCTCGGGACATGCTAGAACTGATGGGTCTCCTTTTGGTGTGTGGTTGTAAAGGTCGGAGTGCTCTGTCCATCTGTCCAAGACTTCTTGTTCTTCTATAAGGCAAAAGCCAGACTTGCTTTGGATCGTGAAGAGCTTGGGCTGAGTGTGAACTGAAAAACCCAACATAACAATACTTCAACTTGAGCCCAAGTTCAAAAGTAACTCCGTGTTGAAAACTGCTGACAGCTTCTCCAAATAGGACACCACTAACCTCAAACAAAAAGATTTGTCATTGTTACAGTATAGTAAAAGTAAATATTGTTAGTGACGAGAACAGCGACTAATGGCCGTCACCTAGCACTGAGTAAGGTACGCTCAGGCGACATGGGACAGGAGACTCAAGAATACACACCACCAAATGAAAAGCTATGTTACTTAACCGTTCAGTAGTGAGCTCTAAACATGCAAGCTACACCCAAATTCCCTTCTGGTACCACGCAGGGAAGAACACGGACATAATTCGAAGGGATGTTCACAGACTCTATGCTTATTCGTCCCACGAAAGAGCGAAATTTGATTGTATTCGCGAATTATATCCAGAAACGATGTGAACGTATGTTGGTACAGATTGCCGCGATTTAAGCCTGATTGGTGCTTTATGTACAAGCGTGATTATTATTATTATTATTATTATTATTATTATTATTATTATTATTAGAACTGTTAGTAGTAGTAATAGTAGTAGTATTAGAAGCAGCAGTAGCAGCAGTAGTAGTAGTAGTAGTAGCAGCAGCAGCAGTAGTAGTAGTAGTAGTAGTAGTAGTAGTAGTAGTAGTAGTAGTAGTAGTAGTAGTAGTAGAACGTATTATGTTGCTTCAAACTGTTTGTTTTAACACCATTGAGTCAGAAGAAGAACGGAGATAATTGGACGGGATGTTAAAACTCCTCTCTCTGTTATGGCGTCTTAACACCACATAATAGAAAGATGTATATGTATACAAAAGCTATAAAGTGAACGAAACGCATTGTTCTACCATAATCTAGAGTCATCAGAAGAGCGAAGTACTTCGGAAGGAATGTTCCACACCTTGCGTTTAAAATCTTGATTTCAATCAGCACACAGTACACCAGTCCCCGTGCTTCTCAACGACGATTTGTGGACCATACAACGATAACTGAAGTGAACTAATCCAACAAGCTCCACCACCATTTCTGTGAAAGGAGGAACGCCGAGATTGGGAAGGGATGTTCACAGGGCCGCCAGCGGTAGTGGCACATTATGGCAAAACTGCCACCGACAGAGCCAGTGCTTGGCAGCCGACGGAGAATAATGATCATAATTTGCCCTGCAATTTTGAGCGAAGGGACCGGAAATCATGGCAAGATGAAGGAAGAAGAGAAAGAGAAGAAAAGAAAGAGAAGAAGAGAAAGAGAATGAAAGAGAAAGAAAATGAATGTGCGTATGTGGGCGTATGGAAGGATGAGGGGAAGGGGAGGAAGCAAGAAATGGAAAGAGAGATAAATAGATCTATGAGGGAGGTGGGGGTAGAACAGAGAGAGAGAGAGAGAGAGAGAGAGAGAGAGAGAGAGAGAGAGAGAGAGAGAGAGAGAGAGAGAGAGAGAGAGAGAGAGAGAGAGAGAGAGAGAGAGAGAGAGAGAGAGAGAGAGAGAGAGAGAAAGAGAGTATTAAGCAGACATGCAGCAGAAACGAAATGGGGAAGAGCAACATTTCGAATAAGGAGAACGACAACAACAACAACAACAGCAACAACAACAAAAACATCCAAAACTAACGTCAACAACAACAGCAGCAGTTATGACCAGTAGAACATTCTAATACAGATGTCTTTCACACAATAGACAAGCTCGTATTATTTTCACTGAGGTGAACGGAGAAAGAGAGAGAGAAAGAGAGAGAGAGAGGATGGATGGAAGGAAGGAGTGGATGTAGGGAGGCCAGAGAGGTGAAGGAAGGGGAGAGGATAGAGCGAGGACGGGAAGGGAGTGACATAGGGCGGGAGGGGGGGGAGGGCGTGGGGAATATGTAGGGAGAGAAGCAATGAAAACAACAGTCTTATGTTTCCAGGGCACGTGATGTCAGTACAAATGACTGGCTGGAGTTGCAAAGTAGAACGAGAAAATTACAGACAGCTAACGGGAAAACGGAAGAAGAACAAGTAGAAGGAGATGATGATGATGATGATGATGATGATGATGATGATGATGATGAGGTTAAGGAGGAGGATGGCGACGACGACGACTAAGAAGAAGTAGATGAGGAAAACGACGAAGAAAAAATCAAGAAAAAAATACAAAGAAAGAAATAAAGAAAATCAAGAAAAAAAGAAAGAAAAAAAAGAAAGAAAGAAAGAAACAACCACATAAAGAAAAGGAAAAAGAAGAACTTCAACAACTACAGCAATAACAACAGCAACAACAACAACTACTACAGCAGCAACACGGGAAAGAAGAAGAAAGGAAAGAAAGAAACAACGAAAGAAGAAGAAGAAAAAAAAGGCTACAACAAACAGGGTCGTTGCATCGTATTGTTAAGTGACGTCAAACAGCGTAACTGCGCTGCATACAATTTCTCTACGAAATACGATAGAAACGATTTACTAGAAGAAAAAAAAGAAAAACAAAGATTATCATATAACTCTAAAGTGAGTGTGGATTGCAACTACTCCGTTTGCGATCTGTTAAGTCGTATTGTATTGTATTGTATTATTTTGTAATGTATTGTATTGTAATATTGTATTGTAATGTAGTGTAGTGTATTATTGTAATTTATTTCATTGTATTGCCACTTTCTATTCGAAGGAGTGGGAGTGCAAAAAAAAAAGAAAGAATGAATGAAAAAAGCACACAAAAAAACCTATTTCTTTTTTGTAAAATGACATTACAATATACATGTACAATACAAAATAAATAACAATATTTCGCTGGCATTTTCTTTTGAAATGGCAACATTAGTTTTCTTTTCAAGGAACACAATGTTTTGTTGCGCTTGGGGAAGAAACCGCTGGCATTGCAGGAAGTATTCTGGTACTTTCTAGAATGTTCATCTCGTAAAACATTGAAAAGAGAAACTTCTTTTTTTTTTTAAAGAGATAAAGAATTTTTGCCTGTACATCCGCAAGTTAAAAGTATTGCATCGTGTGATCAGAAACAAAATTGCAACTTTCATTTGAAATTGTGGATCTGCGGGATGGTTAAAAATGGCCTCCTTATTAAACATTACTGATAACCTTCTTTGGAACATCGAACTGCACTTGCAGAGTCCGGCAAACAGCTAGTATCGTCGGTTGTCGTCACAGTTTATAAATAAAATATAGAAACAAGTTTGTTAATTTCTACCGCTGCAAGGATGCCGAAATATTTGGTTTCATCATCATCATCCATCATCATCATCATCATTAACACTATTATCATCATTATAATCATCTTCAGTAATATCATCATCAACATCATCATCACCATCATCATCAAAATCATCGTCATTATCATCATCGTCATTATCACCATCATCACCATCATCGTCGTTGTCATCACAATTCTTCCTTTCCTCATTATAATTCTCTTCCACATCTTCCTCCTCCTCCTCCTCGTCATCATCATCATCATCATCATCATCATCATCATCATCATCATCATCATCATCATCATCATCATCATCATCATCATCAACCTTCATTTCAGCCCTATCAGACACCTTGCCTATGCCTAAGATGTGGGTCTTCGTCGTCGTCGTCATCATCATCATCATCATCATCATCATCATCATCATCATCATCATCATCATCATCATCATCATCATCATCATCGTCGTCGTCGTCGTCGTCGTCGTCATCCCCATCTTCCTTCTCCTCCTCATCCTCATCCACCATAACCTCAGTCACCGTAGACACCTTGGGAGAGTATATTATATCTAAGCTGCGGCTCTCCTGCAGTGCCGTCCTCTGTCACACGATCAATATTCCTAGCGGCCACCTCGATGCCACAGTCTAAGGTTTGCTGTGGAAACAAGTTAGTAGCCTACCCAAATGCGTTCTCAACATGCGGCACAGTGTGTAGACTTTTGGCTGAAATAACAACAGTGACCCGAGGCGTCCGTAGGTCTACTACTACTACTACTACTACTACTACTACTACTACTACTACTACTACTACTACTACTACTACTACTACTACTAAATACTGCCTATAAAGTTTGCAGATAATTCTAACCAAGACCAAAGTCTGCATAGTTTTGAGAAATTAAAGACTGCAGTGTGCCCAAGTGCTCCATCGTACAAATTAGAGGAAGTTTCGTTTCAAAACCCATTTGCTTATGAGGTGATACTACAACTACTACTACTACTACTACTACTACTACTGCTGCTGCTGCTTCTGCTGCTACTACTACTACTACTCCTACTACTACTGCTGCTGCTGCTACTATTACTACTCCTACTATTACTACTAATACTAATACTAAGAACAATAATGTATGTTCTTTTGTATTCACCAAAAGTATTCGTAGCGTAAAGGTCTCTGTTATTCATTGTCGTTTTTGCCGTATAGATGCATACCCTAACACGGGAAATAGACATTATCATGTTAATACAAGAAAGCACACACATACACATGCACATGCACGATACAGACAGACAACATCATAAAATAAAAAAAGCTATGAGAAAGACAGATACTGAGACAGACAGATACATGATCACATAGCAGGCTAGTTCTATTGCAATATGTTTCAAACACACCTTATAGGCAACCGAGCGGGAGGAAGGTTTTAACTGAATGGAAAGACAAGACAACGTGATAAACTAAAGCTATAGGAAAGATAAACCGACACATACCTGACACACCAACAGGCCAGCTCTATTGCAATGTGTTTCCTAAGGCGGACGAGAGTAGCGAGGGAGGCACGTCTGTATAAAGAGATTGGGCCGCAGGGCCAGAGTGAATTGGTACAAAATCGACTACAATGACCTACAGCGTAGGAGTCGCCCGGTATCGACCCAACCTGACGCTGGCAGCGTCCAATTATTATTGGCTAAGTGGGAATGAAGAGAAGGTAACTAAGGGCCGGAGGCGGTGGGCGTGGGTTCGACTCCCAATCACAGCAGATAGGATTTTTGTTTTCCTTGCATTGATTGATTGATTGATTGATTGTTGCTTTAGGTCCAGCGGACTCTTCCGAGCCAAATCAGGACCGGACAACCCCCAATCCGCATAAAAGATCTGCCGAAACAACCACAGTGAGAAAATTGAATGCCCTCCACCGGCCAGTCACTTAACAATAAAGACATCCCACGCAGGGGACGGCTGAGGCTTTACCCCAACTACTCGAACCCCCGGTTACAAAAACAAAATAGAATACAAACATCATTATAAATTATCAACAAAACACATACATATAAAATGCCTATAATGCGAAATAATAACATCATAGGAAGCCCTAGTGACCACCCGGCAGAAAGCGTCCAACACTCCCAAGCTGATCCAACAGACCTCATACACAAACAAGGAGTCTTGTCCAGGAAGAGTTTTCAAGAAAAAAGGTAGGTCATTGATCTAGCGAAGAAGAAGGTAGTATAGCAGAGTGATAGGACAGAGCAGGAATGAGAAAGAGTAAATGAGGAAGACAGCGACAGTGGGAATTTAAAGCACTAAATTTCCAGAAAGTGGGGATACTATTTATACTGAAACCCCCGGCACTCCAACGGGGGTACTGATGCCGCAGTGAATCAGTCATGCCTACAAAGGCAAGACAGGTTTTCAACTGGGGCTTTCACTTTTCCCTTTATAGGTTAGAACAATCTACAGTGGCAAGATTGCTCATGACCCCAAGGGGTGTTTTCCTTGCAAGCGTGCATGACTCTTCTGAAAGTGCTTGGAGAAATTAAGCACAGCTCTGTCAATAGTATTGCGCGCCCGGCAGAGTTTGGCAAGTCATGAGAGATTGATCTTCGACGGTGGCAGGAGATTTTAGTCTACCTTCTGTAGTGTACCTTCTATACTCTGTACACGATGTTCCACTGCCTTCATTGATGCCTCATTCATTTCAGCGGCCCAATACAAAAAAATCGATTATTCTGTTAATATTACTGGTGACAGGCACTGCTACTACTACTACTACTACTACTACTACTACTACTACTACTACTACTACTACTGCTACTACTACTACTACTACTCAATCGAGTTGATATAGTGCAGTTCCCCAAATAAATGAGCTAACAGCGCGAGTTCAAATAAGCGCTGTGTACACCGAGGTTTGTGATGAATTCGTTTTTTATTGCTGAACACGGAGCGGAGCATAATAATAATAATAATAATAATAATAATAATAATAATAATAATAATAATAATAATAATAATAATAATAATAATAAGGGAATGTATATATCGCTTTTTCCTATTGACATCAGTTCAAAACTCAGTTCTCACGCAGTCATACTTAACGTTAACATCTAAATCCATACGAAAAGAAGTAAAAAAAAAAAACACTTAAAAAAACAACTAATAAATTATACAAAGACACCATTGAAACACGAAAAAAATTATATTTACAAGTAAAATATGAAAAGATAATGCTGTGCGCTTGCTTAAATCATAAATATGACATGCATGGAATTGTCGTTGTTCTGAAAAGAACTTGATGCCACATGTTCTGAACTATGTACGCAACCTCTCCCCCCCCCTCCCCATTCCCACCACCCCCACCCCCTTGGATGCAAAGGAGTCACCAACTGGTCCTTGCATAGGAATTAAAACCTAAATGAACATTTTAAAATTTGCTATAAACGTGGGTGATAATGATGATGAGGACGACGACGACAATGATGATGATGATGATGACGGCGACGACGAGGAGGAGGGTAATGATGATGACGAGGTTGATGATGACGATGATGACGACGGTGATGAGGATGAAGATAATGATGATGGCGAAGTTGATGATGACGAAGTTGTTGATGATGATGATGATGATGATGATGATGATGATGATGATGATGATGACCACGACGACGACGATGACGAGGATAATTATGATGACGATGTTGATGACGAGGGTGATGACGAAGGTAAGGTAAGGTAAGGTAAGGTAGTCCCATAGCCTTGTGGCCGTAGGGGAGCGTGATGCTGGAGATTACACTTATCTTGGGCCAGCGTAATGAGGGTGATGCCCATCTCTCTCCCTCGCTGCTTTACCTTCCCCACCCTTAAGAGAGTAGGTACTCAATCACAGTTGTGTCAACTGGGGGCGTTGTTATTTGTCGCTTCACGTTTTTGCGGTCACCCATCCAAGTGCTAACCGCACTGGACGGTGCTTAACTTGCGACACAGTAGCCAGTGCTCCAACCACTGCGCTATCCGACACCCGACATGATGACGAGGATGAGGATAATGATGACCACGATGTTCCTGATGATGATGATGATGATGATGATGATGATGATGATGATGATGACAACGACGACTACGCCAACGACAGCAACGACGACGACGATAATGACGATAATAATGATGACTTGAAGTATAATCTACCGCTAAGTATCCAGTGTCCACGTACAGAATGCTAAGGGCCGTGGTGGTACACAGGAACTCGGCAGCCCAGAGTCGGGTTGCTACATGTAAATGCTAGTTAGCAGGGCAAGTCAGGAAAATTCCATTAAAGTAGCAAGCTTTACTTGCTGGCTTTTCCCCTGGGCTGGGTCTTGGGAAATTTGGGCGTGGGATGGGGGCAAGGAGTGAGGGGAGGGGTGTAGGTGAAGAGGTAATATAGTACAGGGGAAGATGGTTGGCATTATCGACTGTGACGTGATATTGCTTATCCCTCTTTAACTCCTGAATAAGCATTTTAGCGAATTAAAGGGACCACGGTGACAGATCTTTTTTAACGTTCTCAGCGAGTGTTACGTCGCCACAGTGAAAGATAACTAATTGGAAAGTATCGCCATTTTTGTAAATAAACACATCCCGTAGTTTGTTTGTGTCTTTTAATATTAAGGGCTAACCGACATTTTGGAGATTTAAAAAAAATCGCAACTACCAAAGCCGATAAGAGACAGAACCCATAAAAACCATGGCTCGTAAGGTATTTCGTTTTAGGTTTTTAAAATAGACTCTACCCTACCCCAGACATCAATAAAACACTTTAAGCCGCGTGGGTCACTGAGAAACAGAATGAAAGAACACAGTACACAGTTGTACCGTTAAAACAGGGGAAATAACTCTCTTTCACCATCGAAATGGAACATTCAGTCTTTTTATTTAAATGATGTTTTTTTTTGCAAAGAAAACTCCGCTTAATCGTTGTTTAAGGTAATAACAATGCGGATTTTAGGGTAAACCTGTTTTGGGCAAAAGTAAACAAAGCTTGGCCCACCGCCGTAGCTCAATTGGTAGAGCGTTCGCCTGGCACACCGATGAACCAGGGTCGAATCCCGTGGTGGGCGATATAAAATGTGGCCATTTTTCACTGTCCATTTTAGCAGTATGATTGCTTTGGTGGTTCAGTGTTGATTCAGGTCCCTACCTCTCTTTCCCTGGGATGGTTATCCCCGTCTGCCATATCGCCAATGGTGGGTGTAGACGTTAAACCTCAATGTTCATTCATTCAACAAAGCTTTGAAATCGAAACCTTTTAATGGATGTATTGGCAACATTGTGTTTTAGTCTGCAGCTGGCTTTAATCTTCCAGTTCGCTGATACCTAAAATGAACCAATCGATAGTGGTCCAGCTCGTGGGCCAGTTCTTCTAATTTTCCCTCTGCAGTTAGGGTCTTGACATTGCAGGTGCTTATGAGTTGACCCCTATAATCCCCTTGACTCTTTTTTTTTTATAAATTGTAATTTCGTCTTCAGTCTGCTTTGTGTCATGAAGTTTTCTTATATAGCACGCTTACCAGCTAAGAGAGCGTCTCAAGGCGTTGGCTGAAAAACAGGATCTAACTGGTACTAGGCCCCCTGAACGCGCACATTTGCAAGCAGGCATCAAGCACGCTCTCAAAACTGCCACGGACATCTGAGCAAATCGGAACAGCCTAAACATAATGTGGTGAGTCTGTCGACTTTCCTTTCTTGGACCGAGTTCTTGCAGGGGAAGGGGAAACATCGTATAAAAAGTCATTAGAGAAAGCTGACTCCAGTGAGAACAATCTGAGGTGCTAACCCGCGTTATTTTATTTATTTATTTATTTATTTATTTATTTATTTATTTGCTCTTACATAGCGCATTTTCCAGCTTCTGGAGCTGCTCAAGGCACTGACCTATCTTCCAGCTCGCCCTTCATCAAGAATTCAAACCGACATAAATCATTAACATACGTGTCAGGGTTCCGAAACTACTTTCCTATAAACACTCACGGAAGTCAGAGTATCACATGGCGAGAAAAAAAGTCACCTAGACTATTACGACGAAAATGTTTGACGTCATTTCCTTTTGCTAAGAAAAGTGTTTTAACAGTTGATATTTTTCGTGGAGAAGACGCAGTGACTGTGCAAGCTATAAATTCACGAGCCTGGACGTTATAATGAGGTGGGAATTATATCTTTGTTGTTGAAATGCTTTATCTTCTAGGAAGGAAGCGGCACTTTTCCGCTGAGAAATTGCTTTGTTGTTTTAGAAAATGGGAGAGGAAGAGCAGACCGTGATCCTTTGATAGAATGTGTGTGAATGAATGTTTCATAAAGTTACCTGTTACTGTTGATAAGTAACACACATTCACTTTGTGTCCGGCAGGCTCTTGGTGTCCTAGAGGCGACACACATCTTGGTGTCCTAGAGGCGACACAAATCTTAGTGTCCTAGGCTAGAGGCAACACACATCTTTGTATCATGGAGACGACAGGCATCTTGGTGTCCTAGAAACGACAGGCATCTTGGAGTCCAAGAGGTGATACACATCTTGGTGTCCTGGAGGCGACACGCATCTTGGTGTCCTGGAGGCGACACGCATCTTGGTTTCCTAGAGGCGACACACATCTTGGTGTCTTATAGGCGACACACATCTTGGTGTCCTAGACGCGACACACGTCTTGGTGTCCTAGAAACGACACACATCTTGGTGTCATAGAGGAGACAGGCATCTTGGTGTCCTAAAGGCGACACTTATCTTGGTGTCCTAGAAACGACAGGCATCTTGGTGTCCTAGAGACGACATACATCTTGGTGTCCTCGATGCGACACACATCTTGGTGCCCTAGAGGTGACACACTTCTTGGTGTCCTAGAGACGACAGGCATCTTGGTGCCCTATAGACGACAGGCATCTTGGTGTCCTAGAGTTGACACAAATCTTGGTGTCCTAGAGGCGACATACATCTTGGTGTCATAGAGGCGACACACATTTTGGTGTCCTAAAGGCGACATTATCTTGGTTTCCTAGAGGCGATACACATCTTGGTGCCCTAGAGACGACACACATCTTGGTTTCCTTAGAGGCAACACACATCTTGGTGTCCTAGAGGCGACAGGCATCTTGGTGTCTTAGAGGCGACAGGCATCTTGGTGTCTTAGAGGCGACAGGCATCTTGGTGTCTTAGAGGCGACAGGCATCTGGGTGTCCTTGGAATGACACGCATCTCTGTGTCCCAAATTGACATGGATCTCTGTGTTGAAGGGTAACTAACAGACATGACAACATCTTAGTGTCCGAAAATAAATGTGTGGACTAGTCTATCGTGATGTCCTGAGATTGAACAGATCCTTTTCAACATAAAATAGCATCTACATTTTCAATAACTAAGCCAACCATGTGAATTCCGCGAACGTATGACTGAGAAGGACTTCTAAATCGAAGAATTGAAGCTGAGAATATTAAGTTAGTTCTAACTGAAACATTAAAGACAGAAGAAACTACGCTCATGAGATCTCTTGCTAATCTGCCTGAGTTGAACTATTTTGTTTTTCCTGGAGGAGAACGATTGCTAAAGTTTTGGTCGGAACACCATCCAAATATTTGTTTTCATCACGTATCACTGACTTTACCGATGAACGCTTGGGGTGACCCTCAGGAAAACCCACACAGCCATATCCATTTCTCTCTCTGACATCGGATCATTAGAATTGTGTTCTTCACCTACTTCGATCACTCATCTTCATCTTACTACAATCCTGAGAACAATGACGATCATCGCGTTTCACATCCCACCGCTTATTCCTTATAAGTGCCACAAAGTCCCATTGCATTGATTCGAGATAAGTGACTCATCGCTATCTCATTCCATCTGCTGGGAAAATATGCTTTAAAATAAAGATTGTTTTAGCTAAAAGAGGTAAAAATACATCGAAAAATATCGCAAATAAATATTTTACAAAGGGAATTCCATAAGATTTTGTAATAATAATAATAATAGTAATAGTAATAATAATAATAATAATAATAATAATAATAATAATAATAATAATAATAATAATAATAATAATAATAATAATAAGGGTATTTATATAGCGCGTTTTCCTAATGACATCAGTTCAAAGTGCAGATCTCACGCATTTATACTTAACGTTAACATCGAAATACGTAAGACAATCATAAATTATGCAAATACACAATACAAACTTGAAAAAAATATTATTTACAAGTAAAAATACAGACGAGGGAGGGAGGGAGGGGAGGAGAAGGGGAGTAGCTAAAGAGTGAGAAAAACTATACCCCCGTGTCCTGCGTGGCGCAGTTCTGCTACTGCTGCACGCGGTGTATGATATTCACCTACCCAAATGGGTTAGAAGCATGGCCCCCAATGGAAACGATGCCGAGGACATAATCATTGACTTTTTACCAAACGCGTGCATGGACACGAATGGGAGCGCTTTGCGAATCTCTTGATTCCCTTGTTTGTCCGTTCTCTCTGGGAGAAGTATGTTCCCCAAAATAGCTCATTTGAGGTGCGCGTGTTTGACGGCGATCGCTGACCACCTGCTACCGGAAGTTGACAAACCCAGGTCCCAGATATTCTTGGGAAACGAACACCAGCAGTCTCAATGTCAACGGCAGTAGGGAAACCTGGTGTTTGGAGTCCTGTGGACATGGCCAGCATAAAGAAAGCAATGGCAAGGGAAGACTGTTTAACGCTCGTAGTGGACTTGTTTATACTGTTTTACAAAAAGACTATGCACAGGCAAGCGCCCCCTACTCCTTTGAATGAGAGTATAAACCGAGGTCTGGTCGTGCTCGCACGAAATCCATCGCACGAGTTTTAAAGATCCTGACGCTCATGTCCTAGTGCCAGCTACACAAATACATCCAGCAAGCACTAAGCTTATAAATAGATGGATAGATAGATGGATAGATAGATGGATAGATAGATAGATAGATAGATAGATAGATAGATGGATAGATAGATGGATAGATAGATGGATAGATAGATGGATAGATAGATAGATAGATAGATAGATAGATAGATAGATAGATAGATAGATAGATAGATAGATAGATAGATAGATAGATAGATAGATAGATAGATAGATAGATAGATAGATAGATAGATAGATAGATAGATAGATAGATAGATAGATTGATTGATTGATTGTTGCTTTAGGTCCAGCGGACTCTTCCGAGCCTTTAATCAGGACCGGACAACCCCCGATCCGCATAAAAGATCTGCTGAAACAACCCTAGTGGGAAAATTGAATGCCCTCCACCGGCCAGTCACTTTACAATAAAGACATCCCACACAGGGGACGGCTGAGGCTTTACCCCAACTACTCGAACCCCCGGTTACAAAAACAAAATAGAATACAAACATCATTATAAATTATCAACAAAACACATACATATAAAATGCCTATATTGCTAAATAATAACATCATAGGAAGCCCTAGTGACCACCCGGCAGAAAGCGTCCAATACTCCCAAGCTGATCCAACAGACCTCATACACAAACAAGGAGTCTTGTCCAGGAAGAGTTTTCAAGAAAAAAGGTAGGTCATTGATCTAGTGAAGAAGAAGATAGTATAGCAGAGTGATAGGACAGAACAGGAATGGGAAAGAGCAAATGAGGAAGACAGCGACAGTGGGAATTTAAAGCACTAAATTTCCAGAAAGTGGGGATACTATTTATACTGAAACCCCCGGCGCTCCAACGGGAGTACTGTTGCCGCAGTGAATCTGTCATGCCTATAAAGGAAAGACAGGTTTTCAACTGGGGCTTTCACTTTTCCCTTTATAGGTTAGAACAATCTACAGTGGCAAGATTGCTCATGACCCCAAGGGGTAGATAGATAGATAGATAGATAGATAGATAGATAGATAGATCGATAGGTAGATAGATAGATAGATAGATAGATAGATAGATAGACAGATAAATAGATAGATAGATAGATAGATAGATAGATAGAGATATATATATATATATATATATATATATATATATATATATATATATATATATATATATATCCCCAATAATAATAATAAAAAATTCTTGTTGTTAATATTATTATTATTATTATTATTATTATTATTATTATTATTATTATTATTATTATTATTAATCATCTTCATCATCGTCATCATCATCACCATCACCATCATTGTAAAGTTCTTATTCTTATTCTTATTCTTATTATTATTAATAATAATCATCATCATTGTGAAGTTCTTATTATTATTATTATTATTATTATTATTATTATTATTATTATTATTATTATTATTATTATTATTATTAATATTATCATTGTTAGTAACATTATTATTAACATTATTATTATTAGTAGTAGTATTAATCATCTTCATTACCATCACCATCATCATCATTGTGAAGTTTTGGTTACAAGCTTAGGCAATGTCATCTGTTATGTAAGTGGATACTTGCGCTAGAAAACGGTCCGGCGGCACCCCAACAACGTCGATCCATTCACAACACATGAAAGGGGTTGGTGTGCAAGCTTTAAAAAAACATGGCTCACAAATGCACCTGCGTTTCTCTCTCTCTCTCTCTCTCTTTTTTTGTTTTTTGTGTGTTTTATAGATATATATATATTCCTTTGCTTGTGTAATTGATTATGACTATAGCTTCTGTTCTATTTTCTCTTTGCATAATTGTTATATATATTCTATAATTTTTAACTGTTTATCGATGTCGTTTGCAGAATGCGTGTGGATGTGTAAGAATGCAAAGGACACGTTGGAAGACTATGCCTCGGCCTAAAATGTTAATCCTTTGGGTAAATAAAATGTTCTGAGTCTGAGTCTGAGTCTGAGTCTCTCTCTCTCTCTCTCTCTCTCTCTCTCTCTCTCTCTCTCTCTCTCTCTCTCTCTCTCTCTCTCTCTCTCTCCGTGACTTAATCTCCGTCTCTCTCGGTTTCCCTTGCTCTACACTATAAATCGAAATCCCTCTCTGCCTCTGTCTTGTCTCTCTGTTTGTCTGACTCTCTGTCTCTGTCTCTGTCTCTCTCTGTCTCTCTGTCTCTCTCTCTCTCTCTCTCTCTCTCTCTCTGTGACTATGTCTCCCGCTCCCCAATCTAAATTGCAATCATTCTCTCGGTCTGTCAACCCGCATCTCTATATAAATACATAGACATACACAGACACCGGCAAAGACACGGCCAGAGGCACACAACTCTCTCTCTCTCTCTTTCACACACACACACGAATTGCTCAAGAAGCAGCTGTAATCTTATTTAAGTTGTTCGATCTGTTCCGTTTCATTTATCTTTTCTGGGTGGGTATCAAAAGGCTCATCAGACAATCCATTTTACTAACACAGTCACATCAAAGTAATCAGTCAAATCAATCAAACCTTCTTACGCTTGCTCTTGAAGACATGTTGGCCTGCTTTTTGTTGTCATCCTCATTTTATTATTTATTCTATTTTTAATAGCGCTTTTTCTTTGCCTGTTCACAAAGGTTACGTTTTTCTTGTTGTTTAAAATGAAAAGAAGCCATCAACTTTGACGTTTTATAACCGCGGGCCAATTGTTCCATTGTTTTGGTGTCACGTTCATCACTGTGCCAGGGCCCCCATTTCCCTCCTTCTCATCTTTTTGGCCTTCTCTTCCTCTTCTTCCTCATCCTGCTCCTTTTTGTCTCCTCTACATTGTCCTCACATCTCCCTCTAAAGCCTGTAATCCACTGATCTCGTAGAATGACCCGGTGAAAAGCCTTCGAAAGGGGTGAGAGAGAGAGAGAGAGAGAGAGAGAGAGAGAGAGAGAGAGAGAGAGAGAGAGAGAGATTTGAAACTTGGACATCGTCCTTTTACTTCCCCCCAAAAATTACATTCATACAGTTCACACAATCTTCGGGCCACCAGCCCATAGAAAGGTAGAGTTGCGGATCACGTGATTCATAAACATTGCATAGTTCTGTAAACTGAATATAATTTCATTGGAATTTATGAGGAAGTAACATGCTCGTAGAATTCTGTTCGTAATTGTAGGGCATGGAACATAAACAAACAAATTCTCCATAGATGAAATTTTGTTCCGCATTTTAGTAGATGGACACATGTTGAACATGGAAAGACTTAAAGACTTAGCTCTTAAATCATTGTATAATGTACATGCAGTTAGGAAATGATCTTCGTCTTCTGGTACTTTGCAGCATTTACACATAATATCTCCTGTTGTATCAAAAGTCATTCTAAAAACTGTAGCTCTCACAGGCAAAACACCAAACCGTAGCTTAATCAGACATTGAGAGAGAGAGAGAGCGAGAGAGAGAGAGAGATTTGGACATCGTCCGTTTACTTTTCCAAAAATAATAATTACACAGTACACAACTTCTTCGGGCCACCAGCCCATAGAAGAAATGGTTGGTTACGTGGTAGGTAAAAGTTCAATAATATAATTCTGTCATCATTATAATGGTGTATCCTATTATGTCATCCTCTCGTAAAATTCGGTTCGTAATTTTAGTGCATGAAAAACGAAAAGGCTTAATCGCCACATACAAAATTTTGATCCTCTCTGCAAAACATGTCGATAAGACTGGACAAAAAACGTCAGATACTTTGCTCTTAAGTCATCATACAGAGAACAATCAGAAATAAAATGATCTTCGCTTTCCACAACATTGCAATATGTACACAACGTATTTCCTTCTGTTTCGTTAAACATTACTCTAAAGAATGAGGCCTTCAAAGGTAGAACACCAAGCCGGAGCTTAATTAAACAATCTCTAAAACATTTTATATGCATAAAATCAAGATAATCTTCAGTCTGAAAAACTTCTTTAAACATTCTATAATTCTTATAAGCCTCTTTTGACGAAACAGAGCTATCCCATTCTTGTATAAAAGTATCTTTCATTCTCTGTTTCACTAGGCTAACAAAAGTATTTTCGCACCCAACGCTCTGTTGAGCCCAAGCATAAGCGAAACCAAGAGAAAATAAGGTGTTTTTAACTTTAGTTACCCAGCATGATTTTCCCCTATCATCTAAATTAATTAGCATCTGGTATGCTTGCTTGGGTAACCTCTCTGAATTTAATTTTAGAAGCTTTAGCCAATATTTTATGCACCTTACACCACTGTTAACATACAGTGGGAAGCGTCCGGTCTCTCCATAAATAAACTTGTTGGGTACTCCTATGGGTACGTTGAGAAATCTTTTGCAAGCCAAGGTATGCACCCTCTCTATATTTTCTAGCCTGTTTAAACCCCACATCTCTGACGCATATAGCAAAATTGGTTGTACTTGTGCGTCAAATATTTTAAAATAGCATGATCTGGATATTTCTTTTAGCTTTGAAATGTTCCTTACGCATTCGAAACAAGCCCGCCTGCCCTTCACTGCTAGGGCATTCACACCTTTGTTAATACTCATCTTTGTGGTAAAGACAAAACCAAGATAGTTATATTCGTTGACTACCTCTAAATAATTTCCATCGAGATGCCATTTTTCAGATTTCCCTAAGAATCCTCCTTTACGAAAAACTATTACTTTAGTCTTGTCTATATTAATGTTTAAATACAACCTTTTGCATGCATCATTTAGAATATTTATCTGGTTCTGTAACCCTCTTGGAGTGATTGACATCAGCACAATATCGTCAGCAAATAATAACAAGAAGAGATCTATCAAGTTAGGTAATAACTGAATGCCATGCATACCGTCACTGCTCACAGCTGTTGCTACTTCATTAATAAACAAGGAAAAAATTTCTGGGCTCAAAATGCAACCTTGTCTCAGGCCCACTGGACAATCAAAAAAATCTGTAAGCTTGTCTCCAGTACGTACACAAGATAACACTGTTTTATACATAGATACAACAGCTTTCATAAATTTTCCATCAATATTATTTTTATGCAAAAGAATTTCAAACAGGGGCTGATGTTGCACAGAATCGAAGGCCTTCTTCAGGTCCACAAAACAGGCATACAATTTTCCTCCTTTTTTACTTAAACATCGCTCGACAATAGCATTTAGAGTGAAAATGTGATCGGTGGTTGAATAACCTTTCCTAAATCCTGCCTGCGATTCTGTGATTTTACTATGTTCCTCCACCCATTCCACTAGTCTTTTATTCAGCACAGACGTGTAGCATTTACTGACTAAACTTAATAAAGATATCCCTCTGTAATTATCAGTAACACCGAAATCTCCCTTCTTAAAAATTGGTACTATAATAGCTTTCACCCAGGCAGCTGGGTAAGTCCCGTTATCAAACAACGAGTTGAATAATTTAGTGAGGAATATCACAGTTATTTCCCCTGTCCTCTGTAACATCTCCGCTAGTATTTGATCAACACCGCAGGCCTTGCCTGGTTTAAGCTTTTTGATAGCATCTCTTATTTCTTGTGCCGATATAGGCCTATTTAATTCAAAGCAAACGTCATTTTCGTTAAGTGTACAAATGTCTATGGTTTCTTCCCACATTTCGTCCTTTTCTACCACAGTATTTCCATTAAAAAGATTCTGGAAATGGTTGAACCATTCATCTTCAGAGATGTCAATACAAATTCCGCTTTTCTTTACGCCTGAGATTTTCTTTAACTCTCCCCAAAATCGCTTCCCATTTGTCTCTAATGAAGCTAGGTGTTCTGCTCTTTTTCTTCCAAACTCAGATTTCTTGTTGATTATCAATGACTTATACTGTTTTCTCGCCTCTACGTACAGCTGCCTATCATATGCCTTCCTAGTGTGCCTAAATGTAGCTAATCGCTGTCTGGCAACACTCTTGGCTGTGGCACACTGACAATCAAACCACTGCGCTTGCCGCGCGGCGCCGCCCACTCTCACTCTCTTCGTCATACACTCGCTCGCAGTCCGTAAAACACCTGTATACAGCACTAGGGCATCATCAACATTATGGTCAAGCAACGCCTGGGCTCTGTTACACATATCTTGCATGGGTTGTGAATTAAAATAAGTTACAAATTCTTCTTCTTTACTTTTATCCCAGATTGTTTTTACAATCCATTTGTCATTATCTTTCTTTTTAGTTACATGTTGGGCTTTAAAAGTCATCACAACAGGGAAATGAGGGGAGTCTATAAATAGTTCAATCTTGAAATTTACTATAAAATCTGTTGTACATAAATCTCTGGACAAAATAAAATAATCAATCACACTTCCACCATTTGCACTCACAAAAGTTAGAGCATCATCAAAATCAAATTTGCATAATCCGTTCATAATAGCACAATCAATCATGGAGCACAACTCAAGCAAATTTCTACCAAACACATTTATATCTTCATCATCAGACTTTCTCTCCCATTCTTTCCTTTCATGCTCATCATCAAAATCTTTTTCGACATCTATGTCAATTCTCAAATCATCAAGGTCAACTGGTACTGCATTTACTTCCCCCGTTCTGGCATTTAAATCGCCACAAATAATCAGTGAAAAATCATCATATCTCTCATACAGCTCAATCAAACATTGTTCTAGAACATCAATGCCTAAGCCTTGGTCATTGATCTTCCAGTAGTCACTGTTATGTGGGTGAATATAAGTACAAACCAGGCAAATATCCTTTAATGAACCAAGAAGTTCCTTTTTCAACTTTAAAACAATCATATGCTTGTAGTCTGTATGAATTTCTTCGATAAACTCAGAAATAGCTTTGCTTACAAATACTAACACTCCTCCAGACCATTTTGCAGTTACTGCATTGCTTAATTTAACAGCTTTAGAACAAAAAACATCATAGTCTTTAAAGTGTGCATAAGACAATTTTGCATTGACAACAAAAGTTTCATTGAGTGAGAAAATATCAAAGCAGCTCAACGCTTGCACAACATCAGAAATATCCTGCTTGTTCAACCAACCTTCGCAGTTCCATGTACAAATAGAAAAATTATCATTTGGGCCTCGGCCACCCCCCTATCTTCTTTTGTTCGCACTTCCCCTCCCCCCTCCTTCTTTCTCCTTGTCCCTCAACCCTCTGTTGTTGTTCCCTCCCCTGCCTACCCCACCACCCCCTCTCCCTCCTTGCTGCTGCGACTTGTTGCTTGTGGTCCAGTGTTGAAGACTGGTTTGGTCCTTGTCGTGCACAGACATGCCAGGTTTAGTTCTCACACTGTTCGTATCATCAGGCCTACTACTCAATGAAGCATGGCGCGACAAATTCCGTGTCAACACAGGGCTTTCCCTAGAGCTCTGCCTAAAGCCAATATTCTTGTTTACACCACGTGCTGACCCGGGGTTACTGTCACGTCTGCTTCGATCGGCAGACAGCCTTGACAGGTCAAGGTCGTGTCGCGGTACGCCCATGTCAGCTGACTTCTTCTGTGCGCTAGAGTAAGACGTAGGCCTAGCGCTGCTCGCTGCCGCTGCCACTGCCACAACATCGTCTCGCATGTCGTCTGCTATGCTGTTGTCGTCTCGGTCGTCGCCGCGGTTCGCTCTGTCTTCTGCCAGGGGTGGGAAGTTGGCCTCCATAGACATCGTAGGGAGGCTGTAGTTCGAGTTGTCTGGATCCCTGCTTCTGTCAACGCCCCCGTAGGCCCCATCAGAGTGTTCTTGTTGTTGTAGTTGTTTACCCTCTTTTGACCAAGCCTTTCTCTCAAGTCTCACTATTTCATTTGTGTCCGTCTTGTAAGTGTAAACACCATCGATAGTTATCAGCTTGTCAAATCTGATCTGTGCCCTTTCTCCTCTCCCCTGCAATACCTTAGCTTTTTCACGCAGCACCCTACGTTTCTCTCGCACAGTTTCAGAAAAGTCCTCATTGATGAACACTCTTGAAAATTGATCATGAGATTTCAAGAGTCGTGCCTTAGACAAGATTAGCATCTTTTGCTTGTATGAAAGAAACTTGACTATTATGCTGTCTCTTCCTAATCGATGGGCCCTTTCAATATCCATGTGTTCAGTAATGTTCAGTCCTTGCCTCACCACCTCCCTCACTTTCCTCTCACACAACTCCCAGCTCTCATGACCAGATTCCCCAGGAATGCCATTAAATACAAGGTTGTTACGCCTACTATGGTTTTCAAGCGTATCACACATACTCCTTAGCTGACACAAGTCGTGACGTAGGCTGTCGTTTTCACACTCTAACTCTGACACACGTTGCTTGAGTGTTTCATGTGCACTGTCAAACAGTGCAAACTTGGCATTGAAGGAGTCTCTCATGTCGTCCATGCTAGATCTCACTGCACTAAACTCTTTAGCCTGATCGTTCTTTATCGCCAACGTTTGGTCACTGAGGGTTTCGATAGCTTTCATGAGTCGATCTTCTCGCATGGGGGACATTGCCTGTGTCGAATCCTTGGGTTGTTGTTGTTGTTGTCTCTCGTCATCCTTCTTCTTCGTTGGAGAGTTGGGGCCGGGGTTGGATTCTACGTCTCCACACATTAGGAGCAAACAGGCTACAAGCAAAGCTGTAGGTAATCCACTGAACATGTGTCCCAGCTGAGAATCACACAGGTGTGTACTTGATACTGTCACTACCACACACCACAGCTCACACTTGGCAGAAAACTTTCGACACTGGATTTTCAGAAGATTGTCCACAATCCTGCACAGAAATCGACCGGTTGCTTGCCGGTGCTGAAGGCTATCGCACGGCATGATGCACAACTGATTTTGTACGCTCACAATAATGAAAAAACTTGTAAAAATGTCAATATATCCACGCAGGTTTGGAAATGGCCGCCATACCTGATCTCGCCAACCACGTGACCCCGAGAGAGAGAGAGAGAGAGAGAGAGAGAATGATCTCTATCTTCAGTTGACTCACGTCCGGTAGCCATTTCCTGCCTTGTCAATGAATGACAGCTATCTCACCTTTTTCTACTTTCATCTTTGGTTTATTCTTTTTGCCGTTGTTGTTGTAGCTGTTGTTGTTGTTCTTCCTCTTTGTCACCAATACCAAATTTCTTCTTCTTCTTCTTCTTCTTCTTCTTCTTCTTCTTCCTCCTCCTCCTCCTCCTTTTGAACTTCATGGTCATCATTTCTTCTTCTCATTGTTTCCTTTTCTTCCATCTTTCTTCTTCTTCTTCTTCCTCCTCCTTTTGAACTTCATGGTCATCATTTCTTCTTCTCATTGTTTCCTTTTCTTCCATCTTTCTTCTTCTTCTTCTTCTTCTTCTTCTTCTTCTTCTTCTTCTTCTTCTTCTTCTTCTCCTCCTTCTTCTGAACTTCATGGTCATCATTTCGTCTTCTCTGTGTTTCCTTTTCCTCCATTTTTCTTCTTATTTGTCTCCATCTTCTTCTTCTTCTTCTTCTTCTTCTTCGTTGTCGTCGTCGTCGTCGTCATTGTCGCCTTCGTCGTCGTACTTTACTTGTTCTGTTCCATATTCATTGTGTTTGTGTTGGAGCAGCTGTGATATTGCCGCAGCAAATTTATCTTCTGTTCGCTTCGGAAACAATTTAACATACTGATGTGAGTGTGCGTGGGAGGGGACGGAGGTTTGTGTGTGTGTGAGTGTGCGTGCGAGCGAGCGCTCGTGTGCCTCTGTGTTCTACTTCGTCGTTTGGACTGCTCCCATCCGAGTGGCACTAAGCTGGGTGGCGGCACGTGCTTGGAATTCCTGTTCAGTGTCTACAAAATGAAGGATTGTTCTTTATTTTTCGTCAATCTATCTTTATACATTTGAATTATTCTTACTTTCCTTTCTTCCTTCGCACATTGCGATACACGTACACACAAACACATATACAAGCACATACGCCAAAAAACAAAAAAAAAATTATACGAACGAAAAGCAAAGCCTTTTTGAAAGTTGCCAATAACGTCTGTAAACAGCACTGCATTTGCATGGCAAAAAATGTAGTGCGGCCTTTACAGTGGTAGAACGTCATTTTACTGTGGTAGAATGTTGTACCTGACCTCTGATTTCCTTTTACAGTGACGAGAGTAGGGCATAAGGTACCGTCGCCTGACACTTCACAATGACGACGATGAAAACAAAGAAGAAGAAGAAGAAGAAGAAGAGGAGGAGGCAAGGCAAGGCAAGGCAAATTTATTCCAGAAAAAAAGACATTAAGGGCACATGGACATGGTTAAAATAATATACACAAACATGCACAATAATTAATTATAAAACATTTTAGATTTTAAAAAATTAAAACTATTTATTTATACAATGGGATAGCGTGGGGGGAGGTGGCAGGGGGAGGTATGGAGTGGGGAAAAGAAGAAAAAAAGAACTTGATTGGGGATAACAACAATGAATCATAACTAACAATACAATTCAACCTAGACACATCAATGACAAAATACTGAAATTGTTTTTATTACACATTACCTGTCAACATCAGAACTATATTAAGTTTTGACATGGGATAAAAACGTTACATTTGTTTAATTATTAATTTCTTTGATTGATTGATTGATTGATTGTTGCTTTAGGTCCAGCGGACTCTTCCGAGCCAAATCAGGACCGGAAATTAATTTCATTAGACTTACAAGCTTTAATAATACTGACTTTTTGTTAGATGACAATAATTCTTGAAATTTGATGGCATTGGGATATCTATACTAATATGATTTTAATAATTCTCTTCTCGAGTTACAAAAATGTGAGCACAAAAATAAGTAATGAAACTCATCACCAAGATCGCCACTATTACATTTTTGAAATACACGTTCGTGTCTAGGAATGTTAAAATATCTGCCTCTCTGCACTGGCATTCTGTGGTTAAGTGTCCTAAACTTTAGAACAGATATTGCAAGATTTGTTGGTAGAACATGCACATATTTTTCAAATTCAAAATATAGCTTACACATTCGATAATTATAGTAAAATTCATTATTGCTTATTTCCTCGAACCAGCCTTGAATAAACTGATCATGTAGGCGTTGTTTAATTGTACACTTAAAAACTGAAGCAGAAGGCAAAACATTGGTTAGCCCCTGATTTAACCAAATATTACCAAGTCCTAGATTATTTAACTCTTTCCGCACAGAATCGAGGAACGAAGATGTATAACCTTTATGCAAATCAATGTGAAACAAAAAAAAGTGTACATAACGCTGGACAATTTATTACTGTTATCAGGGTGGACAAGCTTATACCAAAAATTTAACATTCTTTGCTTTGCCTGTAACCCAAGTTCGTCCCACGCGAGATTTGACATAGGAAACCAACGCCCTATCAACAGTTCAACCAGGCCACACCAACCAGAACACGAAGGACGAGAACAATTACAAGGACGAGAGCAAGAATGACGAAAACAAGAAGGACGAAAACAAGAAGAAAAAGCAGAACAAGAAGGACGAGAACAAGGAGAACAAGCAGAACAAGAAGGACGAGAATAAGAAGAATAAGCAGAACAAGAAGGACGAGACCAAGAAAGACGAGAACAAGAGGAACGGGAACAAGACGAGAACAAGAAGAACAATGAGGATAAGAACAAGCAGGACAAGAAGGACGAGAACAAGAAGGACGAGAACAAGGAGGGCGAGGAAAAGAAGGACGAGAACAAGAAAAACAAGGAGGATAAGAAAAATCTGAACAAGATGTACGAGAACAAGAAGGACGAAAATAATAAGAAGGACGAGAACAAGAAGAGCTAGAAAGACGATAACAAGAAGGACGAGAACAAGAAGAAAGAGAACAGAAGAACAAGGAGGACGAAAACAAGGGGAATGAGAACAAACAGAACAAGAAGGACGAGAACAAGAAAAGCAAGAAGGACGAGAACAAGAATAACAAGAAGAACGAGAACAAGAAGAACAAGAAGGACGAGAACAAGAAAAACAAGAAGGACGAGAACAAGAAAAACAAGAAGGACGAGAACAAGAAGAACAAGAAGGACGCCGTAAACGAACTGTAACAAACAACAAGATGTTGTCAGACAAAGGGCAAAATATAAATAGCTGTCGTTGTCTACCTAAGGCAGACCTTCGGAAAACGATAGAGTTTAAAAGAGGCCCAAGTTGCTCTTGTTTTAATTAATTAATTAGCTACAAATGACTTTTTCCGGTCTGTGCATGATATGGTCTTTTCGCCCTAAAACCGTACATCGTGTTTTGGTCCGCACACTGAAGTTAGTATAAAAAGGTAACGCAAAACTGTATAATGGGTTTCTTTCCTACAATCGTTGAAGTTCAAAGAAATAATCTTTTTTTAGCTATAAACGATATGGATCTCTGCATTTGTTTTACCTACATAGTTGTATTTTACACCACAAAGTGTACATTATCATTTGGTCCCGAACAATGCATACCGAGGTAGTTCGGCCAACATACTTAGAAACTTTAGATATTTTGCTATAAACTGTTTTTTATCTTCTGCATCTCTGGGTCAAATTGCCTTTCGACCTCCACGTACTGGCAATATTTAACATCAAGATGATGTACAAAAGTGTACAACGAGTTTTGGTCCGCACAAATTGAGAGAGAGAGTGAATTGAATTAAATGTTAAAAAAAATCTGGAACTCTGGATTTCAATGTGTTTCCACGCTTTATGTTTTGGCAGTACATGACTGTACACAATAATACTTTAGACAGTTACTGGTATAAACGTCGACGCGAACTAGCAACAGTTTGGGCCGCTGTGCCACCCCTAAGAACACTGAGTCGATCCCCGGCATTTTATATATTTTAAATTTTAAAAAGTGTGTACTCTTTATGATGTAGTTCTTTTGTCGGTACCTTGAATTTGAATGTGAAGTTAATAGTTTCCATGTGGTGTCTTGATGTAGATCTTGTTTAAAGTTGTATTATCTAGATGGAATTGATTTACGTTTTATGGTATAGTTTGATTTTATAGGTTACGTTGGACTACTAGTTTTCTTTTTGTATGTCCAGATTTATCTGGGAATACTTTGAAACAGTCAAGGAAATCAAAACGAGCCAAATGTCGGCCTGTCCGTCCGTCCGTTGGAAGCCATATTTCAAGAACCACCGAAAGGATTTTGACCAAACTTCATGGGAACATTCCCTATGTTAGTAGCCTGCATCTCGTGCCATCATAAATGCCCTATCGCAAAGGTCAAGGTCACTGAAGACAGTTTGTTGTTAACCACGTTTTGCTCAATATCTCACTGCCCCTCCCCACCTTCTCACCCCCCCAAAAAAAAATAATGAAATTATTTTTTTAAAAGTAAAAACGTAATACAATGGGCTGAAGCGATTTTGATGAATTTTGGTATACAGTTACTTCAAATCATGGGCCATTGTTGATCAGCAATCCAGTTGTCGGTATGTTGGTTGGTTGGTCCGTCGCTTCGAATTTTACTTTTCTTTGTTGTCTAAAACACACTTTTCGTCTTACCTCAAGAATTACTGAACCGAAATTCATTATTTTCCCTTGTGCACACGTTAACTGCTGCGAAGTATGAAAGAACATACGTATTCCTCCTGCTTTCTCAAAGGTCAAGGTCATTTGGCTTCAACATTTTCTTAAACACGTCTTGCGCTTTATCTAAAAATTGGCGAAACCGATTTTGATAATATTTTACTTGCTGATACTTTTAACTTTGATATGATAAAATGGCGCCACAACACTGTCGAAGAAAATTACGACTTTTGATTATGCGCATGTGTTCGGTTATTTGAGTGAGCGTCTGGAAATACAATTGAATGGCTTGCCCATCCTATCCTATTCTATCCTATCCTATCTTATCCCGTAACTCGAAGGTCGTAGAGGCACCACAGATGATTGTTTAACCATTGTATTCCATCTTTCTTTGTCCTCAGCAACCCTGATGGCTTCCGCTCAGTGTCAAACCAGTCCATTCTCGAATGGTGTCATCCCACCTCTTATTTTTTTCCATAGGCTTATGTGATGGTCTGTCGGACTTCGTCGTTGGTGATGTGCTGGGTATACGAAATGCCCAGAAGTCGTCTTTAGCACCTCATCTCCATGCTCTGTATGTTCTTCGTTGTAGATTTGCTGTGAGGGTCTATGTTCCGCAAGCGTAGGGGAAGATGGAGATGACAAGGGAGCGCAGCTTTTCAGATGTTAAGTTTTAAGGGGAAATTGCAAAACGCTTTGAACTTCAAACAAAACAAGAAAATATTCCAGTGTACGACCTGTAATGAAAATAAAACTTCGGGAAATAGGAGAACGTGTAAAACAAAATGGAAATTGGAAAAGGATTCAGAAATCGAAATCACCGGTCGTGGATTTTTTTTTAATTGTTTTGTTTCGTTTTGTTTGTAGTGCGCTTTTGCAAAATAGCTGAGTCACCCGTATGTTGTTGTTGTTGTTGTTGTTGTTGTTGTTGTTGTTGTTGTTGTTGTTGTTGTTATTATTATTATTATTATTATTATTATTATTATTATTATTGACAGTCAAATAGACAGAAGGACCGGCACAAAGACAGAGAGACAAACAGACATACACAATACAACTCTATATACGCAGTGACAGTCAATCAGACAGACAGAGGTACGAAATACAAAATACAATTTTTGACGAGGCTGGCGAAAACGAAGCCATTAGCGAAATGAAGTAAACAAGTTTTCAAATAACCGGTGTGGCGTTCTAAAATGACCCCTTTACCATTTTACTCCCAGAAGTAGTTTCATTCCATGCCCAAATTAACTCCCTGGGAGTTTGTCTGGTTATGTCACAGAATGGTCGCCCCCCCCCCCCCCCCGCCCTTCTATTCCAAATCAGCCCCCACCAGTAAAACCAATATGCTTCTACTCAAAATAACCAGTCATTTGGGAGTTAAAACAGAAAAGTTCCAGAACAACCCCCTCCCCCACACAACATGAGAATTAAACTGGGGCTAGTCCAAAACAGGCTACAAGGGAATTTAACTGGGACAGGGACAAGAAAAGTTCCACCCCAAAACACCAATCCACATATAAAGCACAATAGGAGAGTACAACTGAGACAAATCCAGAACATACCCCAAACACCTACACAACTTAGAGTTAAGCTGGGATAGGTCCACAGCCCATAATAAACACGACAGGGGACAGGTCCAGGTCAGCCCCAAGCACACTTAATACTCAAAAGCTAACGGGGACAAAAGTCCAGGACAACCCCAGACGTTCTTAGAAAAAGTAACGCGGAAGTTTAGTTGAGAAAGGGCCAGAAAAGACCCCCCTAGCCCTCTCACCCCACCTCCCATAACATACTATAGGGGAGTTAAAGAGGGAACACTCCAAGGGAGTGTTCCAGATCCAGAACAGCCTCCAAACACACCTATAAAGCACAACAGGGGAGTTAAACTAGGACAATGCCAGATCAGCCAACCCTCCCCTATCCTCCACACACACACCCACACCCTTAAAATATTATAGGGTGAAGGGGGGGGGGAGTTAAACTTTGACAGATTCAGAAAATCCCCCTTCCCGCTCCCCCCCCCACACACACTCACACACAACAGTAAAACACTACGGGGGAGTTCAACTGGAGCAGGTACTGAACAGCCCGCCTCCTCCCCTTCCAAATACCTCTTTGAAAACTAGGAGTTAAACTGGGACAGGTCAAGAATATCCAGACCCTCCCCCGGCCCCCACCACACACACAAACATCTCTCTATAAAACATTACAGAGGTCAGGTTTACAATTGCTTCGCTCACAAAAAACAAAACTAAAAGGGAATTAAACTGGAACAAGTCAATAACAACCCCCCACACACACCTCCATAAAACATTACAGGGGAGTTAAACTGGGACAGGTTTAGAATACCCCCTTCCCCCTCTCAACTTATAAAGCACTAAAATGGAGTTAAACTGGGAAAGGTTTAGAACATCCCCTCTCCCCTTTCCCTCCCCCTTCACACACACATGCACACCAATAAACTAATACAGGAGGATTTAAACTCGGACTTGTTCTGAACATCCTTCTCCCCCCTCCCCCCCACACCTATACAACACTACAGGGGAGATAAAATGAGACAAGTGAAGACCACCCACACATGCCTTTATAAAACACTATCAAGGACAGGGAGTTAAACTAGGACAGGTCCCAAATAGCTCCCCTTTCCCCACCCGCACCTATAAAATACTTCATGGGAGTTGTTAAAATGGGACAGGTCCAGAACAGCCCCCTCTTCCCCACCACCACCACCACCACCACACCTATAAACACTACGTGGGATCTCAACTGAGACAGGCCCAGAACAGTCTCTCCCCCTCACACACGCTTATAAAGCACTATAGGGGAGTTGAACTAAGGCAGGTCCAGAACAGCCTTCCCACACACACACACACACACACACACCCACACACACACACACACACACAGCTGTTCCAGTTTAACTCCCCCCACCCCACCCCCCTATTATGTTTTATGAGTGTGCTGGCGGTGGAAGCTGATCTGGACCTGTCCCAGTTTAACTCCACTTTGTGTTTTTAGTGTGTTGGAAAAAGGGAGGGAGAGAGGGCTGTTCTAGACCTGCCTCAGGTTTACTTTCCTTTTGAATATTTAGTGTTTTGGAGTTTTAAGTAGGCTTGGGCCTGCCACAGTTTAACTCCCCTGTATTGGGCGTAATAGTTATGTTTTAAAAGGGGGAGGCTGTTCTGTCCCATTTACATGTTAACTCCCCTGTAGTTGTGTGGTGGGGTTGTTCTGGATCTGTCACAGTTTAACTCCCCTGTAGTGGTTAATAGGTATGCTTAAGAGTACTGATCTGGACCTGCACAAGACTAACTCCCATTTTGTGTTTTATAAGTGTGCTTGGGTGCTGTTCTGGATCTGTTCCATGATCAAGTTAACTCCCCTGCTGTATTTTATAGGTGTGCGTTTGGAGGGGGGGGGGAGTGTGAGGGGGGCTGTTTTAGCTTAAATCCCCCTTTGTTTTCTTCTGTATTTTATGAGTGTGTTGAAGGGTGGTGCGGGGGTGGGGAGGGAGTTGGGGGGGGGCTGTTCTGGAACTGTTCTAGTTTAACTCCCCTTCAGTGTATTATGAGTGTGCTGGTGGTGGGGGTTGTTTTGGACCTGTTCCAGTTAAACTGATCCCTTTCGGTTTTGTTATGAGTGTATTGGGAGTGGCAGTGGTGGCTGTTCTGGACTGTCCCAGTTTAACTCCCCTAGTGAAGGGCGTAGTGGCCAAAAGTTACATTCAGGTTTAAATCCCTGTAAGTTGTTAGTTTGGTTTAAGGTGGCTGTTCTGGACCTATACCTGCCTAACTCCCCTTTTGTGTTTTGGGTTGTGGGGGAGGGGCTGTTCTAAACCTATCTCAATTTAACTCCCTTTTAGTGTATTTAGTGTGGGGCTTTAAGTGTGCTTGGGAATTCACCTGGACCTGTCCCAGTTTAACTATCCTGGAGTATGGTTAATAGTTATGTTTTAAAAAAGTAGGAGAGGGATGGGAGGGGGTGGGGGGCTATTCTGGACCTGTTCCAGTTTAGCTTCCCGTTTTTGTTTTATAAGTGTTCTTGGAGGCTGTTTTGGACCTGTCCCAATATAACTCCCCGGGTCAAGGGCTGTAGCGGTTAAAAGTTTATCTCCTTAGTGGCTGTTCTGGAACTGTTCCAGTTTAACTCCCCTTTAGTGTTGTATAAATGTTTGTTTAGGGTTTTCTCTGGACAAGCCCTGTATTGACAATCCTCTTGCCAATTTATACACATTGCTAACCAGAATGGAGGGGCCAGTCTGGACCTGATCCAATCTGACCCCCCACTGTTCTAGTGTGACCCAGGAGTTGTTTTGGTACAATTAAAATTACCCCAGAATAACTCCCGTAAGGTGCACCTCGGACTGTTTCAGATTTACTCTCCATTGAAACGGGCTGTTTTGGCATTGGTCCAGATTAACCCTTGGTGGTGTTTTTGGTGCAAAATTGTTCAATGCCAAAGTACCTTCATGGGGGCTGTTCTGGCACACATAGAGAGTTAGTCCCGTTCATGACCTTGATCGTCCCTATGTAATCTTCATTCCCCGGTTATCTCCCGGGAGTTGATTTGGAACAGAAGGGGGGGGGGGGACATTCTGGGCCATGAC